>JZSA01005917.1:0-44520 GCA_000956155.1 Cotesia vestalis
CACACACATACAGACACACATACATACAGACATACGGACATCATCGCGGGAATGGTCAGGGACGCTTTCTAGGACCTCAAAACGTCAAGATCTGATGAGAACTCGATTTTCGAAAAACGGGGTGAAACCAATATCTTCCCAATTTTTGAAAATCTTCGATTTTCTTAGCGGGAAGTTAAAAATTTTCTTTATAAATTAGTAAAGTATAGACTTTTAATAATGAATTATGATGAAATTAGAATTAACTAGAGGAATTTTTTAATTTTAGTCATTTTACCATTTCGCATGGAATGCCACTTTAATAGTGTTGATTTTAAAAAGTATTTGTTAATTTCAAAAAATAATCTACCCCCATTTTGGCTTTTGGCATTTTGGCTACCAAATGAACTTTCTTTTCTTACTCATAATTATTTATGGATTCTTATTTCTGTTTTTATTATGTTGACACTATATCGAAAAAACGTTTATTTTAATTGAAAATGGTATGCGGTAACAGATCTAATGGAATAACTTATTACTAATTTTATAACTATAGATTGTATTAATTCTGATTTTAAAGTGCTTGTCATTAGAAGTGGTCCACCTTTTTGTCTTCTAATGATCTGTACCAACTTTGCCACGTCTGTGCCCATGTACCGATTAATGGAATCATTCAATTTTTTCTATATTTTAAATGATAATACAGAACCATATTCTATCGGCAATATTCACTCTCTCTACAGATTATTAAGTCAGGTGCATGAGTGATTCTTACATTTATGTTACCACTTCATATGCATTATTAATACTTTTATTTTTTTTTAAGTGAAACTTCTTTATGTTGTTTTTTTTATCAAAGTTCAGTATAGCGCCGTAAAGAAAAAATCTAGAAAGCATTATTAATTCTAAAAAAAATTAATAAAACGAATTACATGATAATTTAAAAATAAAACAAAACACAATTATTAGTAAATAAAAACATGTATACGTAGATCTTTTTCAATTATTTGCTTTTATTGATTTATCTATCCATTTTGAATTCTTTGCATGTCTACAAGATTAACTGTCATCATATAATTGTATTACTTTGAATAGATAATTCCAATTATTTACTCATAACTTGTGTAATTGAGTAAGTTATTAAATATCTGCTTTAAATTATTTCTACTGTCATGGCATGAAAAATGAATATCAAAGTTCGTTGTATAATTTTTGAAAGCTGATTATCTAATTTTTAGATTAAATAATGGCAGAGTCTAAAAAATGACAACAATGGTCATGATGATATCATGATTGATGAATTACAATAATTATAATAAAAGCAATGATAAAATATGAATTACTCATATTATTTGTATGCATGTCTATAATACTAAAATAGCTTTTATGTAATCAAGGAAATTTTTTTTTCTTAAGCCTTATCTACCCAATTTCTGTGAAGTTGTAAATAATAGAAAAATTATATGTCATAAAGAAGTTTCACTTCTTACCTGTGTAGTCTGGTACACACACATATTTTGTTTTTTTTATTATTTACTACATACTATGTACACTGTTATTTGTCTCGAACCCTGTTGTTGGCCATGCTGTTGAGTTCATCGTTTGATAAATAAATAAATAAATAAATATTCCATAAATCTTAAACAATGGAAATCACTGTATGTACACTATTTTGCAGTAATAAGCATACTTATAGCTGTAAAACGGTGAGTAGTGATTTTTTTTAGGTTTACCAAGTTATTTTATGTATTGGCTGATGTGAGTAACATAAACAAATTCTCAATTCTATTTCTGATTATTATTTTGTTAAATAGTAAACTTCAAGGAACAGTCGTAGCCATTTGCAAATCTGCTTCTAAATTCAATGAGCTAGTATCGCAACAATTCACAAATTTTTTGAGACTTCCAAACTCAATTTATTTCCGTTCATATTTGAAATATAAGCAGATGTTATCCGATAAATCTATACTCTTCAAATAAGAATACTTTCATTTACTTAGAAATTATGTGTGAAAGTTTTGTGTGCTTGGACTCCCTACAACTTAGAAGCTTATTCATGATATAGTCTATGAGTAAGAATGTATTTGCAAAGCTTACTACCAACTGTATTTTTATAATGTTGCCGCGTTCGAAGTAATTCAATCGATTCCCCAGAACAATTAGTAATCTCTGACACGTGACAGCCACGTGACGTAACGCATTGCCGCAAGTTCTTTGTCTAAAGTTCACAGGAACGTCTTTTCATCTCTATAAACTACATTTACGACTCTCTAGTGAATATAGTATGAGAAAAGTAGTATGTATATTCACTTTACGTCAACTTATCAAATGGTTTCGACTTTTCTTGTTGAGAAGTACATAATATTTCAATTGGGGTCTATGTTTATGTAATATACAATAATAGTAGCTCTTTATGAGAGAAACTATGAGTAAAAAATCATTTAATGAATCTGAATTTTTACTTTAATTAGTTAAGTTAGTTTACTGTACTTATTGCTTTCACAAATATAGTTGAAATGAAACCCAAAAATATTACTACAATATAAAATATTATTAAAATTATTCAGAAAAAAGGGAAATAAATTAAAAAATGTACCATCCAGCGACACCCAACGTGGATAGGTAGATTTCTGGAATGAGTATTGGAAAAAAATCTATCTAAAAAATAAGATTTTTAAATAAGAATGTCATCTGACGACAATAGCCGAAAGTTAATTTAATTTCAATTTTTCGTACTACAAAATATATATAGTTCTCAGAGTCGACGAATGATAGCTTGAATTGAAGAGAATTATGATTTTATTATTAAACAAAAATTCTTGAACTATATCTTACAGCTTGAAAATTATCACAATAAAAATACCTCAAACACATTCGTTGAAAAATTTTTCATATTTTCGGAATCTCAAAATGAATTAAAAAATAATCAAACTTAAATAAATTTTGGAGAAAATTCGAGGTTATCAGGTGAATTTTAAAATAAATTCCGTGTGTCTTTTGCATCTGTAAAGAAATTTTCATAAAATTGACGAAATTAAAAATTAAGAAAATTAGAAAAACGGTTGACCCTGAAAGACATCTCTGCAACTTCTTGCTAATTCAAAAACTAGTCACTTAAAATTGCAATTGTGACGTTTTTGAGCTCCTTGAGCTTAATTTTGGGAAAAATTTGGGAAAAATAGAAAAAATCACTTTTTCCGAAATTATTTAATAACGATAACTCACGAATCAATCAACCGATTTTGACGTTTTTTAAGATGATCGACGTGATTTTTTAAGCTCTTATAGTTATATTGTTACATAAAAAACGATCAGAATAGAAATCACGGAGTTATGTTAAAAAAAAACTTGCTCCCGAATTTTTCGTTAGCGATATCGTTCGAACCAATCAACCAATTTTCACGTTCTTGGTGGCGATCAACGAGATTTTTTGGGCTGTAATAATCATTAAATTCCATCAAGAATAATATGAAGATAAATGTCAGAATTATGTAGAAAAAACATTTATTTCCAAATTTTTCGTTTACGATATCTCTTGAACGAATCAATTGAGTTTGACAAGCCCAGCGGCGATCGATGTGATTTTTTGATGTTTAAAACCAATTAGTTTGTAGAATCGATCAATAAAGTTGTTTGAAAGTTATTCCGAAAAAACCACATTTGAAAATTTTCAGCAACCAGGAAGTTATTGGTTCTACCCTATTTTGCAAAAATCGAGTTTTCAACAGATGTTGACGTTTTGAGGTCCTAGGAAGCTTTCCTCACTACTCTCTCAAAGGTGTCACTATGTCAGTCTGTACGTATGTATGTATTAGGGTGGTTCTTAAAAGAGGTGTTTTTGGTTTTCTTTGTTTCGAGGAGCTCAAATGCTTCCAAATTGATAAAAAAAATTAGGAAAACGGTTGACCCTAAAGGCCATCCCTGCAACTTCCCACTAATTCTATTCTCAAAATTGCCCTTAGTACGTTTTTGAGCTCTTCGAGCTCAAAAGCCTTATCAAAGTTCGATGAAACACAATTTTTATAATTTTCCAACTGCTATAACTTTCGAATGAATTAACCGATTTTTACGCAGTTCGTGGTCATCGATGTAGTTTTTTAAGCTCTATAAAAATTCGGAAAAAAAATTGATCTGATTAATGATTCCGGAGTTATTACAAAAAAAAACACTTTTTTCGATTTTTTTCGACAACGATATCTCACGAACGCATCAACTAATTCCAACGCTCTAGGTGGCTATCGATGCTGGTTTTTAAGGTTAAGAGCTGATTAGTATTGAGATCGATCGCTTCAGTCAATTCGGAGATATTTAAGAAAAATACAAAAAAAAACTACTTTTTTTAAAAAATCGGAAAGTTATTGGTTTCACCCCGTTTTGCAAAAATCGAGTTTCCATCAGATCTTGACGTTTCGAGGTTCTAGCGAGCTTCCTCGACCACCCCCGCGATGATGTCCGTACGTCTGTACGTATGTGCGTGCATGTGTGTGTGTGTGTGTGTGTTGTGGGTGTTTGTGTGACCCTCTTATAACTTTTGATCGATTCCATCGCGGTTGGCGCCATCCGAAAGGGCTTGACTAAACTTGGATTTTAAATACAATTTGGACCGATTTGAACCGACAGATTTTAAGAAATCTCAAAAAAACTACAAATACAATTTTTTTTCTGTCAAATGTGGTTTTTTCGAAATAACTTCCCGAGAAAAAATATTTATATATAATTATATATATTTATATATAAATTGGTTATTTATGATTATACATGAAAAATGGCCAAATATAATGATATATAATTATATATCATTATATATAATTATATATAACCATATTTAATTATATATTTATTACATCTAATTAATTTTTGGGTTAATTTTAAAGATAGAGTATTTAATATGGTCCTACGCAATTCTCTGCAACCAATTAAAATGCAAAAAAAATTTTAGATATAATTTTACGGCAATAACACAAGCGGTCACTTATCCAACTATTAACCCTGCTCAATACTGCTTAACTTTGGGAATCTCCGTGTGTCTTGAAGTTTCTTTCTGCTGTGCTGCTATATTAGACATGAATGATTCTATGATCTACATAATGTATCATATGAGTTTATGATATTTGTAATATATAAAAATTGATTTTATAATATATTTGGATATTCATAATTCACAATTTATTTATTTTACCGAATCTCATTATAATATAACACTTATTTAAATAATAAAATAAATAATGATATTAATATTAGGTAATAGCAGAGCAGACAAAAACAACTCATAGGAAATACAACAAATTTTGTATTTCAGAATTATTTAAACGTCATTATAAACATCATTTTACACTTTTTGAAATTACCGAAAAAAATTTTTTTTCAAATAAAAAATTTTTATATATTTAATTATATATAAGCATATATAATTATATGTATTATACATAATTATACATGGGATTATATATACATATATATAATTAGCCGGGTAAAAAAGATTATATATAATTATATATACTCATACATAATTATATATAAATAATGGCCCTATAGAATTATATATAATTATATAGAATTATATATAATTATTTCTGTAAAAAAAAAAATAAACTTGCCGCGCGCGAGGATCGAACCGGGAACCTGACGATTGGAAGACTGACACGCTACCTGTTTACCTACGAGACTTACAAGTAAAACAGAATTTGAAGTAACTACAAGTAATGCAAATCGTATACATAATCAATTTTTATAAGTCACCTTAATTACTACAGTTCCTATTATTTTATCCACAAAGTACTATATATTAATAGATTATTAATCATTGGAGTAGCAGACTCTGAGATTAGCAGACTCTGAGATAAAAAAAATTATATACAATTATATATGATTCATATATAATTATATATGATTTTCGTATAGTTACACTGATAGAAGGATTTGTTTATATTTAATAAGCTTTATTAACTGTTAATAAGTGATTTTTTACATCATGGGATTTGAATAATATTTATTACCAGTTAATAAATTAATTATTATATACAATTTATTGAATGTTAATAAATATTTGTTAACAGTTAACAAATATTTATTTATAATCAAAAGCAAAAATAGTAATTTTCTTTTGAAATTTTTTATAACTCGATAGCTGGAATACATGATAATAATTTGAATCACTAAATAAGTTAACGTTTTTATTATTTAAAAATATAAAAAATAATTATAAGCTGTAATAGATTTCGGTATATTACAATAAACGTTATTATAATATAATATAATTAAAGCAAATAATTTATAAAGATGATTTTTGTTTATGAGCAATCTTCATATCATTGCAAGTAAAACAAATTCACAACAAAATGTTTGTTAACTTTTAGTAAATATTTGTTAACTATTAAAAAATATTTATTAACTATTAATAAATGTACTTTCCTCCGAAGTGAATATTCATTTAATGTTAAAAAATATTTATTAAAATTTAATAAATTAAATAATTGTCTTCAAACAAATTGAATTTCTAATAGTTAATAAATCCTTTTATCAGTTTACATATCATTATATACAATTTGATATGATCATATATAATTTCATATAATTGTATATAATAATGTTTGTAACTTTTGTACAATTCTATAGAACTATATACAATTATATATGATTATATCTATTTATATATAATTATATGGAATTGTATATGATTATATGTAATCATTAAAAAAATGTTCCATCTAATTATGTATAATCATATATAATTATATGCAATTATATATAATTGGATATGATTATATATAATTATTAAAAAATGCTGCATCCAATTATATATAATTACATATAATCATATATATTTATATGCAATTATATATAATTATATGTAATTGTATATGATTATATATAATTATTAAAAAATACTGCATCCAATTATATATAATTGCATATACACATATATAATTATATCTAAGTAATATATAATTATATAAAAGTAATATATAATAACATATAAGTATATATAATTATATATAAGTTTTTTTACCCGGGTATATATGGGACTATATATAATCTTGAATGGCTGTATGTTGCTCCATATATAGTCATATATAATTATATATGGAACTATATACAATCTCAAATGGCTGTGTACTGCTCCATATATAGTCATATATAATTATATATGATTGTGTATAACCTTATATACAATTCCATTTATAATCATGTATGATTATATATAATTATATATAATTGTACATATTATACATGTGATTCCATATATAATCACATATGATTATATACAATTATATATAGTTATATATGAACATTTTTTCTCGGGTTTTCAACAGCTTCACTGATCGATTTCGAAAAATAATCAGCTCCTACCGTGTTTTTTCAGAATAACTACGAAATTTTTTGTCCGATCAATTTAAACTTAAAGATTCTTCATAAGGCTTTAAGAACTGCGTTGAATGCCGCCAACAGCATGAAAATCAGTTCATTCATTTAAAAGTAATTGCTGTTTAAAAATTCAAAAAATAGTGTTTTACTAAGAACACCTTCGTCAAAATTAAACCTCATTCAGACCTTCGAGCTCAAAGAGCTCAAAAGTATAGAAAAGCAATCTCTTTGTGCTTGCAGAGCTCAAAACAACACATAAATTGTATTTTTAAGCTCAAAGAAGTCAAAAACGCAATAAGTGCAATTTTGAGCACTTAAGTATGGAATTAGCGGGAAGTTGCAGTGATGGCCTTTAAGGTCAACCGTTTTCCTAATTTTTATTATTTGCCCATTAAATCATTCAAGATGAAATTCTTTCTTCCATGATAAAAATCTTCCAGGCAAATGTAAGTTGTTTTGTCAGTGAAAAAAAATTTGATATTTTTTCGTTAAAATGATATTTTTTATTAAAATTCGCAAAAAAGGATTTATGTAGCTAAAAAATACAAAATCATCAATAAAACATATTTTCAAATAAATGAAAAAATTTTTTCTCTTGATAAAAATGTCGGACATCTTACAATTTTTGGTTTTTAAGGCATTCTTGTCAAAAGTAAGTCTAATATTGAACCAATTAAATCACTTTTTTATATCTGAGTAAAAAAAAATATTCCACTCAGTATACTTGTATCTTATTTAAAAACAATGTATTGATTCATCATACAGTGAAGATTTTGAATATGAAACTTTTTTTTTTGTAGACCTTAATTCAATTCTTGAATTTTATCTGACATTTTCGATACTATCAATATGTTCTGGTACAGGTTAAATATATAAAAAGATTTTTAAAGTTGTTCATTTATTTCGTGGTGGCAATAGTTGTGTGGAAATGGATGGAAAATATAAAAATTAAGAAGACATTTCGTGACGAATTAAACTGAATATTTATTATTATATAGATCATAAATCGTTTAACGTCACGGATTTAAACGATACATGCCTTTCTAATACTTGTTAAATATGGTCGACGTCTGATCTAACAAGAGTAGACAACCAGGCGGCGGACGACCCTTCGTTGTCGCACGTGTATCCCCTTAAATGCCTTGCATTACTGGCATGACCAAGCATAGACCCCTTGGTAAGAGCACTACAGAGACATACCATCGTTTGAAGCTCAACTAGCCATATCATCGAGGGGTTCTGCTGCGTGAAAAGAAAAGGGAGGATAGAACGTGGGTTTTATTTGGCAAACACCCATCATAGGAAAGTCACACAATAGAAGCAATAACCTTACCCAAGTATTTAGAATATTGCACAGGTGGATAGCCATTTGAAATAAAATAAAAAGCCGTATTGTCAGTATATAAACACTGAGAATACATTGTTATATTCTTGACTTTAAATCCAAATTTTATTTTTTCTTTGATAAGGAGTAGAAGTATTTACTCAAATTGTTGATCTAAATATTATAAGGCACAAAAAACAGAAACAATCAATATTTGATAGTAAAATATAAAACAATCGAGTATTTTTGATTAAATGCTGAATAAAAAATTATCTTGAATAGATATTCTTACATGATTCAACCATGTAGGGTAGAAGTACCGTTGGTGGTCACTGTACCGTTTATGGCCATTCATTGTCCAAATAAAAAAATAGAAATGAATTTAGATTAATAAACCATTGCAAACTTAATTTGTTTTAATATAAATTTTTTAAAACTCAACAAAAATATGGTTATAATGTTATAATTTTTTATAAATTAATTCAATTGTTAACTGGCCAAAAACGATGCTAAGGTGGCCAAAAATGGTACTTCTACCCTATATTCGTTTGTGAACTAAGTATTGTTATCGTACGACATATATTATACGGGGCATTAAATATCACATATTATCACACAATATCAAATAATTTTTTATGTCTTTAAGAACATTATAAAAAAATTAGGAAAACGGTTGACCCTGAAGGCCATCCCTGTAACTTCACGCTCATTCTATACTTGGGCGCTTAAAATTGCACTTATGACGCTTTTGAGCTCGAAGAGCTCAAAAATACAATTTGTGTATTATTTTGTGCTATCCGAACTTAGAGAGATAGCTTACCTATACTTTTGGACTCATCGAGCTTAAAAGTCTGATTAGTCCTTTCGCCACTATAGATAGTGGTGTAGGCAAAATGAGCCGCATGAGATTCATCAACTCTTATCTACGTAATTGGATGCGGGGAATCCGATTTTGATAATTAAAAAGTCGCCAGATGGTTCAGTTTTTTGATGTTAACAATTTAAGTGCTTAAATAAAATTTATGAGAAAACTATTATTGATAGATGAAAATCAATTAAAAATTCAAATAGCTCGCATAAAAATACTTAATTGATAGTCGAATTACTTTTCAAATATATCTATTATTTTTTTAGTTATATCGTGATAAAAAATTATTATTTTTCAGTTCTGATTTCATGGTGACGCTTGACGCTGGCTTTTAGCGTCAATTTTGATCACGTAGTATAATTTCGATTATTTCAAAAATAGTTGAGCTTAAACGCTGGTATTATTCACTTGACGCTCAAAAAAGTGAAATCGAAGTGGAACACAATCGATCTTAAGAAGCAGTTAAAAATATTTCAGACAGCAAAATATTTTTTTTTTATATCATTTACTTAAAATTTTTAATAAAATATTAAACAAAAACGAGAAATAGATATGGAAGAAGTAAGATCAAGAGTAAATCGATCTCTGTTCAATAATAATTAAGTAAATCTTTTTTGCTTTGTAGAAAATTACATATTATACTTTAACCTATTGACAGTTCAAAAAAAATAAAAACAGATTTTTTTTATTTGCCAAAAATTAAAAAAATTAAAAATGCTCATTAAGAAATTCTATTGATTAAATTAAATTTGTCTTGTTCATCTACAGGAATAGCGAGGTGTATTAACCTGTGGTTTATGTAAATTGATTTGTGATGAATATATCGGTCATGGATGTTTAGAAAATTATAATGGTGTGCATTTAGACGAAAATTACTTTTTTTATTCACTACTAGGTGAGTTGCTTAATGAGTTCGTTATAATAATCATGTTGAAATCTTTAAAACGTTATAATTTACATCATTTTGCAGATGATAAAATGACAATAGTTGGTCGCGCTTTGTTACCCAATGGCAAGAAAGGCATTACCCTGATAAAACGAAATGATTTAAAATTATTAAAAAACTTTAATCACTCTGAATTATTTTTAATTACAAAAATATAATATAAAATTATTTGAAATGATTGAAAAATTTTTAATCATTTTGAATTGTGAAAAAATTATTAAAACTGATTCGAAATTATTAAGAAACTTATATTTATTCCAAATTTGTTTAGAATCAATAGAAGAAAAATAAAATAAAACAGTAAGAAATAAGTATGGTTTCGCGATAATGAAAGTTGTATCACCATTTTTCAAAAAGTTATTCAATTCTTAATTAACATTTTCTTTAAGGGTTTGTATTCATAGAAGGCAGCATGAAGGTTTCAATAATTAATCTATAAATATTTTGTTTCTTAGAGCCCTTTTTATTAACATACTCAACAACATTTTTCATGACGGTATGAAAGTTTATAAAATATTTTTATTTCATTAACTATTAATTTTGGAAGTAAAAAAAAAATTTTTAATCTAAAAAATGTATGTTAAATAATTTTTTTTTTTTCAATTTCAAGCGTTATCTAATTTAATACTGTTGTTAGGTATTATAAGATTACTTTTTTAATTATTGTATTCCATTGATTTATTAATTTAAAAAAAACAGTGGATTAATTAAATATTTTTGGAAAATTTTTTATCACAATATTGTTAGCGTAAGAAAATAATGATTTTGAAAAAAAATTTTTTTCAGAAAAACTTTATCTTAATGTTTATGATCGTTCTCTTTGATATTTTGATTATTTGATTAAATTATAAAGGAATCGATTTTTTTTTTTAATCATAATTTGCATTTCTGAATGTAATAGCAATAAAAAATTTATTTGTCAACAATTTATTCAATCATTTATTATTTAACAATTTTTATTTATTTAACATAAAAGAAAATTTTAAACTAATTTTACAGAATTTTAAAATTTGAAAATTCATTTCTTCGTGTCTACTAGAGATTAAGAAAAAAACTAATGAAAATCATTCAGTAGACTTAAGTAAAAAGACAATTTATGGGATTCATGGAGTAGACTCTACGAAAAATGTTCAGACACATAATCGATTGATCCACACCATAGACATGGAAAAACAGCCCCTGAACCCCACTGAAGGTCAATGGGAAAAAACTCATGAGAATCGTAGAAAAGGCTCTACGGAAAATTCCTAGAATAATCATCGATAAATCCAACCCATAGACACGGAAAAAACAGCTCCACAAGTAACAATTTTCAGCTAATTTCACTGAAATAATACATTAAAAAATTCATTTTTCGGTGTCTACAGAAAATTATGAAAAAACAACTCATAAAAATTAAATAATAGTCTTTACAGAAGATTTTCAGACCAATAATCAATCGATCCACCCTATCTACACTGAGTAACAGCCCCATGAGTGGCTATTTTGGACTAATTTGACAGGAATTTAACTTTTAAAAATTGATTTCCAGGTGTCCACTGAAAATTGAGGCTGAAAACTCATAGGAATCAGAGAGTACACCCTACAGAAGAATACCAAACCTATAATCGATCAAACAACCCCATGAACACCGAGTAACAGTCCCATAAATGGCGTTGTTTAAATTATTTGTCGGAAATTTGATTTTAAAGAATTCAGTCCTCAGTGTCCACTCGAGATTAAGAAAGGAAACTTATGGGAATCACAGAGTTGAGTCTAAAATAGATTTCCAGACCCACTACCAATCGATAAACCCCATGGACACCGAGTGACAGCCCCATAAAAGGCATTGTTTGAATTATTTGTCAGAAATTTGACTTTAAAACATTCAATTCTCGGTGTCCACTGGAGATTAAGGAAAAAACTCTTGAAAATCATGAAGTAGACCTTATAGAAGATTTCCAGATTCACAACCGATAAATCAACTCCATGGACACCGAATAACAGCCCCATAAAAGGCGTTTTTTGACTTATTTGTCAGAAATTTTACCTTAAAAAATTAAATCCTCGGTGTCCACCGGACATTAAGAAAATGAAGTTATAAAAATTGTAAAATCGATTCTACAAAACATTTTCAGACCCATCATCAATCGATTAAGCCCATAGACACCAAGTATCAGCTCATTAAGATGCGAATTTTGTCTTATTTGACGTAAATTTGACTTTTTAAAATTAAATCCTCGGTGTTCACTAGAAATTAAGAAAGGAAATTCATGGAAATCATAGTGCAGCCTTTATAAAAAATTTTTAGACGCGTAATCAATCGATAGACTCCATAGATACCGAGTATCAGCCCCATAAAATGCGAATTTTTCGTTATTTGACGGAAATTTGACTTTTAAAAATTCAATCCTCGGTGTCTACCGGAGATTAAGAAAGGAAACTTATCAAAATTGTAGAGTAGACTCTACAGAAGATTTCCAGACCCACTATCAATCGATCAACTCTATGGACATCGAATAACAGCCCCATTAAAGGCGTTTTTTGACAGCAGTCTGAAATTTGACTTTAAAAAGTTTAATCCTCCGTGACCACCGGAAATTAGGAAAAGAAACTTTTTTTAAATTGTAGAGTAAGCTCTACAGAAGATTTCCAGACCCATAATCAATCGGAAACCCCATAGATACCGAGTATAAGCCCCGTAATTGGCGAATTTTGACTTATTGGATGGGAATTTGACGTTTAAAAATTTAATTCTTGATGTCCACTAGACGTTAAGAAAGTAAATCCATCGAAATCATAGTGTATACTTTATAGAAAATTTTTAGACCGATAGTTGATCAATCCACTCCATAGACACCGTGTAACAGTCCTATATGAGTCGATATTTGACTTATTCATCAGAAAATTAATTCTTAGAAAATTAGATTCATGGTGTCCACAGTTACCTAAGAAAGACAATTTATGGGATTCATTGAGCAGACTGTATAGAAGATTTCCAAACATGTAATCGATGTATCTACTTCATGGACCCCGAGGAACAGCGCTATAATTGGACGATTCATTCTTTGGACATAGAGGCAGTCTTATATTTAACGATTTCCTCGATAATAACTTTTTCTATTAGCTTTGCAGATATTCAGATTTTACTCATTTAAGTTTATCTAGCTCATGCTTAAACTTATAAGGGAATTTTTTAAAAAAATCTCTGTAACATTTTATTTGATTTTAATCGATCTTTGTTGATTAAGCCTATATAGAATTTATGAATAAATCAAATTTTTGTCGATAAATAACTATCACAAACCATAATAAAAAAAAAAATGTTTTTTCAATATGAAAACTAACCTCCATAAAGAGTGTATAAATTTAATCATCCATTCATGAACAATACAATAATAGCTTGGAGCATTGATTTTTTCAATTATGAATTTTATCTATAATTATACTTATATAAAACAAAAGGAGTAAATAAAACAAAAATTTATATTATCTTACAAGCGAAACATCTGTTGATATGGCCGCCTTAAATCACAATGGAAGTACGAAAAAAAAATTAGAAAAACGGTCGACCCTGAAGGCCCTCCCTGCAACTTCCCGCTGATTCCATACCTAAGCGCTTAAAATTGCACTTATGATGTTTTTAAGCTCTTCGAGCACAAGAATACAATTTGTGTGTTATTTTAAGCTCTCCGAGCTCAAGGAAATAGTTTTTCTTTGCTTTTAAGCTTTTTGAGCTCAAAAGTTTAAAAAAGTTTAATAAAACCCTATTTGTTTAATTTTTGAACTGCAATAACTTATGAATGCATAAAACGATTTCTACGCAATTAGCCGTGTTCGACGCAGTGTTTTAAGCCTCACGAATAATCTTGAAGTTGAATTTGATCGAATAAGGAACTTTGGAGTAATTCCGAAAAAACACTTTTTTCGGTTTTCTTTCGCCAACGATAACTCACGAATAAATCAACCGATTATGACCGGTTTGGTGACGATCGACATGGTTTTTTAATGTTCAGAGATGATCAGTTTTTAGTATCGATCGATAGAGCCGTTTAAGAGCAATTTCAAATAAACCACATTCGAAAAAAATTTTTCGTAGTTTTTTTTAAGATTTCTTAAAATCTACCGGTCCGAATCGGTTTTAATTATATTAAAAATCTAAGTTTAGTCGAACTTGAAAGGTCAAGCCGTTCAAAAATTATGAGAGGTTTACATCGACACATACACACACACACACACACACACACACACACACACACACACACACACACACACACACACAAACCTGCGGCAGAGGAGAAACTGCTACCAGGCGCGTCTCCCTGTAGCGGATGGGTTGACATTCGCTGTCCTTGGATGACACTAGGTCTCTTAGTTAATGAGGTACAGAGGGTAGGAGCTAAATAAAATACACTCCCGTGGACAAAACTCCCCTTTAATGGGTTGGTCACACTAACTGACCTAGCAAGACGATTGGTCCTTGCTGTAACTCACTGAGAGTGTCCGGAACCTGTATCGTAGTTTCCGACGATGCAGGCCACGGCTGATGTGAGCTTGCTCTACCGAGGTGTAAGTTGCAGCAGTGGATCAGGAGCCAGCTACTTTGGGCTCTGATCAGGAAGTACGCAGTGAGTGTTAGAGATCGGAATCTTCACCGCCTCGAGCGAGTCTAGTCCGTCCGTGTATTCCGGGACTGGCTAAGTGTCGGCTAGGCCTCAGGGAACTGGGGTAGGAGTACCATCTCCGAGGGTACACCCGTTCCTAGTTATGACAAACCGCTCCACTCCGTACGATGGGCTGGTAAATCAAAAAGTATGAGTAATTCACAGGAAACAAACAAGAGTCAAAACGGGCCGCATGCTCAACAAGCAGCTATTGAAGCAGGCGCGGAAATGAAGCGGTCGCAAGCTTTGGAACGCCTCGAGAAACTGACCAGCGAGTTAAATGATTTCGTCCAGTCAAAGGTCAACATCCACTAGGAAATAAAAAACAAGACGACTAGTGTAGCAAACGCCCTTCAACGTTTCAAAAAACTAGGGTGAAAGTGATCACAACCCGTTAACTATTGTTTTCTTTTATTATATTTTGGAAAACAATACGTTTGAAAATTGCCTTCTTTATTATTATTCTATTTTATTATCTTTTGGAAGGCAATACTTAAGCTTGCTTTCCCTTATTATCTTATTATCTTTTGGAAAGCAATACGTTTTAAAATTAGAGTTATGATTGAGCAAGTAGCACCCTTTTCGTGGGTTTCACTATAAGTAAGTGGCTTGAAAGGCATTTTTAAGCGTCACTGAAACTAATAGCTACCTCTGCGAAAGAAAGGAAGAGTGACCGAACTCTGGTAGGAGCTCTCCCCATGGGAGCTCCCTATTATAATTCCAGTTTTGGAGGGCATTACCATTCTGTCAGTAGACTCTAAATAAGACGGCTTTTCCAGCTCTGACACCAGAGAAAGGGGAGTTACGACCCCTCCTGCTCGCGTACGGTGTTAATCATACCTTGCAACTATCACCAAGAAAACTATGCTTCCAATGCCCAATCTTTGAGTTGGTTTACCCTTCACAGAGTAACGGATTTGGAGTATAGGTCTAGAGCAAGCTAGAGGGTTACGAAACTACCTCGCCCGTTACTCAAGGGTTATACACATCAACAGGCTGGAGCGTCCAAAAGTACGATCCACTATGATCTAATCTGTGCAAAGGCCAAAAGGGCCAAAGTAGAAGAGAGCTACCAAGGTAAAGGGTGGCTACCGACGTAGAGGGTGGCTACCAAAGGTAGGGAGGGCTACCTAAAAAATGAGTGCATAAATGCAGGATGAACTGGCAACTCAGCTTACACTACAAATCAACGCAAAGCGAGTTGGGTACTCGCCTTGCTCAACAAGCACGGACATCATAGGAGGTCTGTGGAACTGGTTGTGTAAGCCAGCCTGGCGTATTTGAGTAAAATCATCCTCCGGCTGATCCCTCATGGGGAGGCTCAGCAACCCAATATCTTATCATACCGGACAACCGAGGATCCCATGGAGAACTTAATCCGCGAGTCTCTTCACGTAAGGGACGGAAGTCTTGTGCGGGAGTCGCGGCATGAGGTACACTTCCACGTTCTTCACACAATTCTTGTGCCTGTGTGGCTTATCTGACGGATCCAAATTCCTTCCCTCCTAGAATTGAGTCGTGGGTGGGTGTGTGTGTGCTATTAGTCCATACGCCCCGCACAAGACTTTTTTCTCTCTTAAAATTTATTTTTAGCTAACCTAAAAGCCAAGCTTGACTAACGTGGTGAGGGCTTGTATGACAGGAAGGTTGCACATCCTGTTCCTAACGTAGCGGTGCCATGCGGCCGGCGACCCATGGTTTCGAGAAACACTATCACCCGGGTGGATCAAGCGGCTTTGCTACACCCTGTGTCTTTTACTTCCGCTTTACTCGATGGACTCAAATGGATTCTAAATTAACTTCTGCGACCGTCCGACGAAGCGCTAGAGTAGCCAACCGAACTTCTCCAAACGAGATGCTGCCTGGTGTTTCCGAGTTTCGCCGGCTCGCGACTTCGGGAACGTGATCGCGTTCGCGTAAGACCGCGAAAGCAATACGAATAAAACAGTTAACACCTCTAGCTACGCGACCCTGCTTAGTTAAATTCACGCGATTGAACTTAAAAGAGGTAAATGTAAATGTAAAAAGGAGGGTTACCGAATCTTGCTCGCGAAGCATCAACCGGCGAAGATGCAAGGGGACGACTAAAAACACCCTCAGAGGGTCCGCAAAATCGGCAAACTTAGATGGGCTTGCGCCGGACGTTAGGTCAAATCAAAAGGCTCCGCACGTGACCCGGGAAATGGGGGTCGAAGGTTTTCGAGTTTTGCAGGCGAATTTGCGGAACAACAGGGCTGGAACTCTGGAGGTGAGTCAGTTGTGGGAGGAGAAACCTATTGATGTTCTCCTTCTACACGAGCCATACGCAGCGCATAGTAATAAAGGTTTCAAAATACCTGGGTTCGGTAGCGGCATACAAGTCGCTGCCGAAACCAGGGCTAGGCCATATGCGGCCATTTGCTTAACTAATCCAAAATACCAAATGCTGGTTTTGTCACAACTTAGTACAACTCACTGCGTATGCGCTCCGATCATGGGACCTGACACATCGTTCTTCGTAGTCTCGGCATATTTCCAGTATAAAGACGAGATAGACACGCACTTAAAGCACTTAGAGAAGGTGGTCCGGGCACTGAGGGGAAAACGGGTATTAATATCAATGGATGCGAACGCGAAATCCGAGAGATAGGGATCCGAGACGGACGACGCGTGTGGCGAAAAGTTAGAGCAATTTATTGACGCACACGAGTTAGAGATAGTCAACAACGCGAGGGAGGGTCCGACATTCGAATCATCAAACGGGAGTTCGTACATCGATGTGACACTCATCACGTCGAAACTCGCGAGTAGTATTAGAAGCTGGTCCATTAAGAGGAGTTGAGTGCAAAATACTGACCACTATCCGATCGAGATCACTCTAGGGGCTAAATCGGGGGTGAAGGACGGCGCACAGGCTGACCCCAAAAGGTTTAACTTAACGTTAGCCAATTGGGAAAAGTTTGACGAAGTCATTTTCTCATGTTCGTGCACAAACCTTGAAGGCCTTGGAGTGGAATCGGTTGAGAACGTGGAAAGATATGCGTCTGCGCTCGGCAAATCAATTTTAGAAGCTTGCGAAGCCGCGATTCCACGTAAGAAAACCCATGTAAAATCATACCCATGGTGGACCAGGAAACTAACACGCACGAAGAAGCTGGTGCACCAAGCCAAACGGGCGTACCAAAGGGGAAGGGACGAATTAGTTAAAAATACCCTAAGCGTCAAATACAGAACATTACGCAAACAATGCTCGACAGGCATTAAGCGGACGAGAGAAAGCAGCTGGCGGGACTTCGTTACCAAAAAAGGGAATCAGGAGAAGTGGGGTCCTGTTTACAGAACCTGCGCTAAAAAAGTTAGTGTCAAGAGTGCAATGTGTACACTAAATCGTAACGGAGCATCCACAGAAAACTTTAAGGAAACAGCCAGGTGCTTTCTCGAGACGCACATTGTAGACGACGACCAAGAAAACGAAACCCTCGATCAGGAAAAAACTAGAGCCAACACAATCTTACTGGACAAGGCCCTAAAAACAATGAAAAACAAGAAATCCCCAGGACCGGATCTGATAGAAAACGAAGTAGTTAAACGCGCAGGGGTCATCCTTCGCGATCAGTTTTTAGAGTTATAAAATGCTTGCCTGGAGATAGAAGCATTTCCAAAGGAGTAGACGAAGGGGGCAATAATTATGTTAGTTAAAAGCACCGACAAAAACGCAAACGACCCTAAATCTTACCGGCCAATTTGCCTCCTTTCGGGTTTAGGTAAAGTGTTCGAAAAGTTAGTTAAAGAAAGACTTATCACCAGTCTTAGCGGAGGGGAACATTTGGAGCCGACAGTTTGGCTTTACAGCCAAAAAGTCGACGGAAGATGCAATTGTTAAAATGCGCCGATTGCTAGACTCTTCAGAAAAGAGGCTAGCGATCGGGCTTCTCTTCAATATCTCCGGGGCTTTTGATAAAATGTGGTGGCCGCTAGTCCTCGAGGGCCTCAAGGCCAGAGGCTGCCCTAAAAACATCTACGCGGTAATCCGGAACTATTTTGAGGACAGATCGGTTGCGCTGTCATGAAGGTTTGATAGTAAATCGAAAACGCCGACGCGAGGGTGCCCGCAAGGGTCAGTGCTAGGACCATTATTTTGGAACGTCATGTTCGACGATCTCCTCAAGAAACTCGAACTGACAGAACACGGGAATAAATTTGTTGCATTTGCTGATGATTTGCTCGTCATAGTAGAAGGCTCTTCAAGAAACGAAGTAGAGCGTAATAGTCAAGTAGTAGTAGACATGATACTGGAATGGCGCTGTTCCGCAAAGCTCGAACTGTCGAAGTCGAAGACTGAAGCCATCTTCCTCAAAAACAAATTTGTATATCGCGGTCCACGCAAGGGCAAAAAGAGCTCGAACCCCTATGAAGCGAAAGGAAAACAGAAAAAGCCCAAATACGACAATAAACCGCCAAAAATAATGATAGGGGACTCGAAAATCAAATTCAAATCAAGCGTTAGATACTTATGGGTACACTTCGACGAGGGCCTTAAAGTGAAGAGTCACATCAAAACAAGGCGCGCAAAACTAAGTAGAGTATTCGGGCGCATGGGACGTATTGCGCGAGCGGAATGGGGACTGTGATTCCCAGCAATGTCCACCATATACAGGGGTTTCTTTATGCCTATCGTCGTCCAGTGGAGGACTGGAAACATCTTCGAGCACTACAACGTCAGGCGCTAATAACAATAACTACTGCCTATAAGACAGTGTCGCTTGACGGGATAAATGTAGTGGCGGGTGCAGTGCCCATTCAGCTCGTAATAGACGAACGGTGTGTGCGGTATAACCTCCGTATCGGCAAACAGGCTACCCTTGGAAACGTCACCGTGCAGCCAGATGCGGAGGATCGCCTTGTAACCCTAAGAACTGAAACCATACGTCGGTGGCAAGAACAATGGGACACAACAGAGAACGGCCGCGAAACTAAAGTCTTCTTCCCAGACGTCGAAGAACGTCTAACAAGCAGTTGAACCAGCCCGAACTTCTGGCTGACCCAGATCCTAACCGGTCACAGCTGCTTTAGAAAATACCAAACCAAATACGAACACACGAATAGTAAATTCTGCGACGAGTGTAGGGAACAGGAGGTTGGAGAAAGGGTTGACAACGTGGAGCACTTAATGCTCGAATGCCATGAGTAAGAGTCTCAGAGCGAGGTGCTCAAGGACATATGGGGAGGGAACGCGGAGTGGGCGAACATTGCGCGTGCGATTGCCACATCCCAAAGTAACTTCAAGCTATTAAAAGGTTTCAGTAAAGTAGTTTTGTGTTGCAAACTCCAGACCCAACTAATTAAAGAAATCGAGGATAGGGAAGCGACTCAGGCATCCATCTAGATTGAGTTGGAGCACCTAGGCATGTACGATATACTCCGCACGCCTGCGAGGATAGTATAGAGTTCAGGATGTCTGCCGTAGAATAAGATAGGGAACAAAATGACCACAAGCTACACAGTGCCTGGGCGCTCCGAACACGCAAACACCTACACGTAGAATCATATACTACACACAAAGACACTACACAAACAACATGGTCTTCGATCGACTCTGCCTCTCTGTGGTCCCTGCTGGATACTGTTCATTGATCTGTAGGGGCATCTCGATGCACCCACAGGCAATGGACTGCCGAAGAAGTCGATTAACAGCTGCAATCACTAACAATGACACGTAACTCTTTTTGCTGCTCAATGACTGTGTGAAAACACAAGAGAGCAGAGGTTCTTCCTTGTCAGTGAGCTTGGCTGTGTTTTGGCTATGGTGGGAATGGGACAAATATACGTGCGAGTATAGCTCTTTTGGCCCAGGTATCGACCTCTTCGGAGGTAGGCGAAAGCCTCACCACATATTATTCTTCTTTAAAAATCTGGATGAAGAATAGCGCTCATCATTACACCGCACTCCCGGTGCTACATCGGAGAGAAACAGTCAAGTGACTGTTGAAGAAGCGATGGACACTGGAGCCGAAGGTGACGGAGAATCAGTTGCTGAAGAAGAAAAAAGTGAAACTATCACGACGGCAGAGACTGAATCCTTTGACCAAGACGGCCGCAACCTGAGGAAGTTGAAAAGAAAAATTCGTTCCCCCGAAGGCGGAGCTTTTCATACTCCCAAGAAGCTAAAAGATCTTGGACCTGGTCATTCCATCAAGAAGCAGGACGTGGTTAAGGAGCTTCCAAAAAACTCTGGTGAACAGAACCAGAAGCCAGGCTGGGAAAAGGTGCAGTCCAGAAAGGACAAGAGGAAGGAGCGCAGGAAACTGCCTCCAGAAAAACCTCTGGTGCCTCCACCGAAGCCGAACCAGAAGCCAATAAGAGTAGCAACGAGACCTGAGGCACTTATTATCCGTCCAGCGAACAAAGATAAGTATTCTGAAATACTTACACGGATCAAGGCGGACGTTTGCCCGGATCAGGTCAGCAACACAGTCGAGAAGATACGCAGGACCGCGACAGGGAACATTCTCATCACGCTGTCGAAAGGCAGTAGTGATAGAGATAAAGATCTGCAGAAGACTATCGCGGGAATACTTAAAGAGGACGCAAATGTCATTAGTACA
The DNA here is from genome assembly GCA_000956155.1 of Cotesia vestalis. Classification (NCBI taxonomy): domain Eukaryota; kingdom Metazoa; phylum Arthropoda; class Insecta; order Hymenoptera; family Braconidae; genus Cotesia; species Cotesia vestalis. The sequence continues at coordinate 21,710 of JZSA01005917.1, forward strand.
GGACCTGAAGAAGACCGGGAAATTCGCGATATTGATGATAATACAACTAAAGATGACATTCTAACAGTCTTACAAGAGGCAGCTGGAAATTATTGTGGTATAACAGTAGAGGCCATTAAAATTCGTAAGGTCATACGTAGTAGAACACAAATTGCGTCGGTGACTCTGGCAGCAACGGTAGCGCAGAAAGTGGTAGGAAAACACGGCAAGGTTAGGATCGGCTGGACCAACTGTCGTATTAGAACAGTACTAAGACCAGTACTATGTTATAAATGCTGGCATTTTGGACATCGTGCGGTTCAGTGCACAAGTGAAGTCGACCGCTCCAAACTTTGCATTAAATGTGGAGAAGAGGGACACAAAATCGCCGATTGTAATAAGCCTGCTAAATGCGCACTGTGTGGGGATCAACCTGGTACAGAGAATAACGCCCATCATGCCGGCACAAGCAGATGCCCAGTATACCAAGAGGCACTCAAGAAGATAACTGATAAACGAAAATGAGAATACTGCAGCTAATCATCAACCACTGTGAGGCGGCACATGATTTGCTCATGCAGATAGTACGAGAACAGAAGCTTGACCTTGTGCTTATATCAGAACCGTATAAACACCTCGGCGGCCAATCATGGGAAACTGACTGTACCACAAAAGCTGTCATATGGTCCTGTAGCAAGCTCCCCTTTCAGAGTGTCGTTAACAATGGCAGCGCCGACTTTGTAGCAGCATCAGTATATGGCATCCGCTTTTACAGCTGCTACGCACCACCTAGCCTCACAATTGTTGAATTCATGGACTTTCTGGATCGACTGACGGAGGACGCGAAGCAGTACTACCCAGTGGCAATAGCTGGGGACTTCAACGCCTGAGCAGTGGACTGGGGCAGCAAACACACCAATGCTCAAGGTAAAGAACTACTGGAAGCTTTTTCTACGTTAGATGTAGTATTGTTGAACAGCGGCGATGCGCCGACGTACACTAAAGGCGACGCAAGTTCTATTGTGGATCTTACTTTTGTCAGCAGCAGCCTCATCAGAGGAAACTATGACTGGAAGGTGATGGAGATCTACACGACCAGCGATCACAACGCGATTCTCTGGGAGGTATCAAAGGACCAGAATCCTAGGAGACTGGCTAAGAAACTTGACATCGTTTGATGGAAGGTAAAATCTTTTGACCCAAGTGCACTAGCAGCTGCCCTAAATGGTGAACCGCTTACTACTGGATCTGCAGAAGAAATGACCAAGGACTTGATGAAGAGAGTGGCCCAGGCTTGCGATACCTGCATGCCCCGTAAACGGGGCATCAACCAAAGAACTTCGGTGCACTGGTGGAACGACCACATCAGCTTCCTACGGAAAGAGTGTTTCAAGAAAGGAAAAATATCCCAGCGTGGTTATCGGCGGCCTGACTCGACGGAACTAGTCGCAGAATGCAGGAAAGCTCGTCGATATTTATACAAAGCCATCAAGGATAGCAAGAAGAACTGCTGGAAAGAGCTAATCAACGAGGTGGACAAAGACTTGTGGCGTAGACCTTACAAGGTAGTCATAGCACATCTGAAATATCAGCCAATGCCGTCTCCTACGTGTCCTCAACTCTTACAGAAGATCGTGACTGCGCTGTTTCCACGACAGCGCGTTTTCAACTATCTGTTGACAGAGGACGAACTGAATGATATTCCACGTGTCACGAAAGAAGAACTGATGGAAGCTTGTAACCGCGTCGGGAATAATAAAGCACCGGGATTGGACGGAATCCCTAATATTGGTTTGAAAACATCTATTCAAGCAGCGCCAGCGTTATTCCTCGACGTCTACAACATCTGCTTGAAGGAAGAGATTTTTCCTCGGAAGTGGAAACAACAACGGCTGGTACTACTTCCTAAAGAGAAAAAGCCACCGGAAGAACCGTCATCTTATCGTCCACTCTGCATGCTGGAAACAGCCGGTAAGATACTAGAACGTATAATCCAACAAAGGATAGAAGCAGCTGTCGATCTACTCTTAGCAGACAATCAGTACGGATTTCGGAAAGGACGATCAACCCTGGACGCGATCAACCTGGTTGTCGGTATAACCAAAGACGCAATCGCTGGTACCAGATGAAAGGGGAGAACGAATAAATATTGCCTGGTGGCAACTTTAGACATAAAAAATGCCTTCAACTCCGCCAACTGGGATTGCATCATGCAAGCCCTTCAAGAGATGAACGTACTAGGATACCTACGAAGGATAGTCGCTAGCTACTTTACAGATAGAGTCCTGAGATATGACACGAAAAATGGTCCAAAGGAGTATGATGTTACTGGAGGCGTACCGCAGGCTTCTGTTCTCGGTTCACTTCTCTGGAATGTCATGTACAACGGATTGCTGAGACTGAAACTACCAAGAAATGTCAAACTGGTAGCGTACGCGGACGACGTAGCCGTAGTAATCGTCGCAAAGCATCTTGATGAGATAAAACATATGTTCGCTATCACCTTTAAACAAATTAACCAGTGGATGGACACAGTAAACCTCCAACTGGCTAAACAGAAAACCGAGGCTGTACTTATCACTAGCAGAAAAGTGGTGGAAACGATCAATCTAAACGTCGGAGACCAAGAAATTACATCCCAACCATTCATTCGATATCTGGGAGTGATGCTCGTTGCCCGACTTAACTTCAAACAACAAGTTGAGCATGTGACCGCCAAAGCATTAACAGTAGTGGCTAACCTAGTACGATTGATGCCCAACATCGGTAGCCCGAAGCAGACAAAGAGGTTATTGCTATCATCAGTAGTTACATCGGACCTCACGTATGGTTTATCCATTTGGACCGACGCACTTGAGATCCAAGAATCATGGAGGAAAGCATGTCCAGTTTACCGACTGAGCGCGCTAAGAGTAGCCAGCGCCTTCCGAACAATATCAGAGGAAGCAGTGTGTGTCATTTCTGGAACTCTGCCACTTAAAGTCTTAGCTAAGGAAAGACGGGACCTTTACTGCGCTGAAGAACTAATAACAGAAGAACGGCAGCACAGCATCTTGCGATGGCAACTTGAGTGGGACGCCGCAGCAAAAGGAAGATGGACACACCGCCTCATACCAAAGATCGATGTTTGGCTGAGCCGAAACCATGGCGAAGTCAACTATTACCTAACGCAGATGTTGTCAGGACATGGGTGCTTTCGAGAGTACCTGCACCGCTTTAAGCACGACGATTCTCCAGAGTGCCCGTCTTGCCCAGGGGTTATTGAGGATGCAGGACCCGATTTTTGAAAATCTTCCATTTTCTTAGTGGGAAGTTAAAAATAATTTTTTTATTGCCTTATCCCCCACGAGTATGATATATATATATATATATATATATATATATATATATATATATATATATATATATATATATATATATATATATATATATATATATATGTTGTATATATGCTACATATAGAAGGCATATAAGCAATTTGCCAATAAGGCATACATACAAAAGATATATCCTGGCATATATCCGGGCATATATGCATGTGAAGCATCCGTATCCATAGCAAGCAAAATTATTTATACATCCTATTCTTGTGATTATTTATATTCAAAACAATATAAATCTTAAGCATATTTTGTTAAATATGAATTCGAATTAATATCTTGACAAAGATATCTGTCCTAATTAGATTATTAATGTATACATAAAATTAGTATCTATGCAATATATATGTCTACATAAATGTTATACATTATTATATTATTGTGAATTAAAAAGTGTTTATAAAGATTACAATTTCATCTATCAGATGATTGTTTATTCAGAAAAGTTAAAAATATTAAAAAACAAATCATGCGATACAAACACAAAACTTTTGATCACTCATTGGTGAACAAGGATTTCCCTTAATTAATTAATAATAATTAAATGGCTACTACTTATAATAGTTTCGATCAAGTGAATAGAAATAATAAACGAAATTGTAAAATATTAATAGATTAAAAAGGTAAGTAAAAAATTACGTAGGTTTTCATTATTTTGGATCCTCTGAACTATCTTCTTCTTTATCATTCTTAGGTTTCTGAAATAAATTAATTACTCAAGAAGTTAATCAACAATTTAATTGACGTAATTCATTGCACAAATTTTAACTTAATGTTATTATCTAAAGCTTCATGACGAACAGTTAGCTCTTTGGCGTTTTTTTGGGCACCACCTTTGCAATTACTCTCTCGTAATACATCTATAGGAAATATTGATAGTAATGAATTAGTCGTCATAGACGTAACCGATTAAGAGCGACGAGCTGGATCATATTGAGTTTCAGTGATAAATACACCTGATCCAATCTTGCCAATTTCTTTTTATAATGAAAAAATATTTTATTAAAATTTGATAAATTTTGATAAATTTTAACAAATATCAATCATAATTCCAGCAGTGTATTTCTTGTCATCTTTACCATCGACTCATTTCACCAAGGCCATCAAAATCTTTTTACTGTTAAAAATATTGTAATCATAATGGATTAATTTTTAGGTTCTGTTAAATATTATGACTCATATGTATCATTGTATGTCTAACTTGTTAAAAAAATATCTTTAACTTGCCATGACAAATAATATTTCTGCTACAAATAAGAATAAAGGTTTTCAATCATCAACTATCAGCTGTCTTTCACGGTAAAAGGACATCCACAAAAGCGTCCAATTTGACGGCAAAGATGTATTCAAAATTTTCAAAGCGCGTACTTATTTTCTTTATGTAATATTTATTGCTATGAATGGATATTTTTTCATAAATATTTCCAACTTCTCTGTTTTAAAATAATGTTTGCATGAGTTTTTATAAAATAATTATAGCTACATCTTTTAAGCAATCAGTTGGTATTGTAACTATACGGCGACATGCGTTATATCAAAGATTTTACTACGACATAAGTCTCGCTCAGCTGACACTCTACACTTTTTTCCAAGCTCCTGTCAGGAGTCTTTATGTCATGAAAATTTGAACTTGTTTGATATTGTTACATTTTCTATAGTAATTTTTTTTTCAATACTAGCGTACTCTGGTGGAAGAAGAACCAAATTTTTAACTTTACTATTGCACGACTCATGATGCGAAGCATCAGAGAGTGCTTGACGATCGAAAAGTTTTTTTCGCCTTATTTTGGCGGCTATTTTCATTATTATAGCCTTGTTAGTTCACGGAATCAAGATATTTTGCATACTATTGTCGAGATAATTTAATGGAGATTAATTCCAAACTTTATAAAAATTGATTTACTGCAATAGAATTTGAAAAAAACACCAAAATAGGAAAAAAAATTTTCCTGTCCGTCATGTATGAAACCCCGGAAACACTGTAACTTGTGAAAAAATCCACTATTTAAGTTAAATTTTTTTTAAAAAAATTCTAATCGACGATTGTAGGTCACTGAATGCGAATGATTAATTAATTCAGTATCGTTTAATTGCAATTAATAAAAAACGAAAACTACAAGATTGTATATCTATATATATATCCATGTAAAATTAACATGGATGGTGATATATCTATATCTATAGATATTATGTACATTTTATTCCACCAGGGGCGCCTGTGCATCACTTTGCTAGTTATTTTAAAAATTTTTTTTTCTTTTTATATTTCATAATTAAATGAGCATTATGAGTCGTGCACTTTTGGATTTTCCAAACTTTTTTTGTTTACTTACATTCGCATTTTATGATAAATTTCAAATCACTGCTTTTTCAGTTTGTTGTTGCATAATATTGAGTTGGTTTTTTTTTGTGATATAACTTATTATTTTTTCTTTATTTCATTTAACAATCTTCCCCTCTCTTTTCTTATTTGATCATCAATTCTTTGGTAATACCACAACAACAAAAAATATTTTTGAAATTTGAGTGCAGCGGTAAGAATGGTATAACTGCTTTTAATAATAATAAATCAAAGTACTAGTGAATTTTCCTTAGCCTTAAAAACCACAAAGAACTGAATTGAGCTTGAGATGTGCGGTTTTGAATAACAAAATAAAATAAAAAATGAATAAAAGTGCAATAAAATTAAAAATCCCCACGCACATGAAATACTGGGCAAAAGACTGGGGCATCGGCAAGATACACATAATTGTGTATTTTCAGAGTTCCCTAGAAACCCTGGAAGGTACGTAAAATTTGAAAATACAACCTAACAAATTATTTAACATATAATTATTGAAAACATTAAAACATTTTTTATTAAATTTGCAGGTGTAAGCAATGGCTGAAAGTTGTCCGTCATTCCTACATGCTGTAAGGAGAATTTTAATTTATAAATAATAATTACTAAGATGGTAAATTTAACATTATATTTCTTTTAGCATTACAAGTACCGGTACAAAAAATTGTTCAGTCAAACCAGTTTTCATTTCACAATATGTTTAACCGATTAAAAACTGAAGGGCCCATTGAATCAACCAAATCAATATGAAACGATACCTGTGAAGAGAATCAACTAGTTCCGGTGGAAGCTATTCAAAATCAGCAGTCTCAACAGGACGAATTACAGATTTTACAACAGACCATAGTTTCGTCGATGGTACATTTTTGTAAAATTAAATATCCGTTTTTTATTAATTTTGAAACAATTTTAATAACACATTCAATTACAATTAGGAATCTATTGTTGAAGACAGCTCAATTGTTTTGAAGTCAACTCCTACAGATGAATCAGGTTTAATCGCAAACACTAGAGCGTCATCATTGCCTAACTTCCGTAATGGAAACCATAAAGTACGTAAGAGATGTTATTCAACACCAGTAAGTAACAAGTTTATTTGAAAAAAGAATGAATGAATAAATGTATATAAACCAATAATGTTACAAATTAATCTGTAATTTTTAGGATATTGAAAATCTTAATGGTGTGTTAATCTTCAGCCCCTTGCCAACTAACAAAAAACCCGCAGTTCAGGTAATATTTTTTTTCATTGATCAAATATTTATTTTATTACTTTAAGCTGTTATTGCTTGTATTCTATATAAAATTTGTTACTTTTAATTCTATTTTACATTTAACTGCCAAAAAGAAGTATTTTAACAATACTTCAATTTAATTTGACATGAAAATTTCCAGAAGACATATGTATATATAATTCCTCTGTGGAATCAACTGAAAAACTGACGGTTTTGCAAGCAAATATACCAAATGGAAATTCGATAAATGATAACAATGATATTATGGGATGTAAACTTTATTAAACGAAAAGTTGAAAAAATGCATTTCTAAGATACAAGGATCTGTAAGGAAAGAGGTATTTTTTAAGCTAAATAATATTATTGGCTTATATTTATTAAACACCAAAATAACAAAATAGACTACGGAAACCTGTTGACAATTTAATTTTGTAAATTTTGCAATTGTAAATATTTCATAATTGTAAAAAGCCAACGACACAAGACCCGTTGGAAAACTTTTTCGGTCTTATCAGACACATTCAGAGTGATAATGACAACTTATGTTGTACGCATTTTGAGAGCGTGTTTAAAACGTTGCTAATATCAAGATATTCCAATTTAAATTTGGAAAATTAAAATAGTGAGAGTCACAAATCGGGTAATTTGATCAGTTTAACTCACTTAATTATTAATAAAAATGAAAAAAAAAACTAACGGTTTAAATAAAAATAAAAATATGTTAACTATTTCAAGCGAAAATGCACAACCTGGACCAAGCCAAAATCCTACCGCTCATCAGATCTCTATTGGTGATAGTTGCCTGCGTATTGAAGATGAGCAATTTAAAGAGCTTACTAATTCAGAGCAAATTGATGAAACTGATGGATCACTAACACTTTTCCACATAGAAAAAAATCAGTTTGATGGACAGAATTTGCTTTCAACTTTCGTTATACCCAATTCTGCAGGACCACATCTACGGTTAATCAGAAAAGAATTATAAAAAAGTTTACGAAGAAAATCAACATGCATTAATTGTGATATTTTTTTATTTAAATCAGCATTAGACGGAACTATGTGCAAAAATGAATTTTCGGATCTAATGACAAATTTTGTAAAGCAGGCAGTAGATTTATTCATCAGCCAAATTAATCCGATTTTACATGAGCTTAATGTTTACACAAACGCTGTGATATTATTAGCCATATCTCTTTATATGCATTTTGATATATTATGCGAAGAAAATGGTCACCGAGAAATGATTAAAGGTTACGTTATTAATCGTTTAGTAACAGTATTATTTCAAATTCAATGTCAACGACGCAATGAAATATTAAGGTCTGCGGAAGTACGCGCTGCTAGCGCGTCAAAAATTGCGCAACTGAATGGTGTTTTAAAATAATATTGTGTTTTTTAGAAAAAATGTTGTATTTATAACTGTTAAGCTAATATAGTTTGTTTAATTTATTTACAAAGATATTTAAATTATAATGGCTTTTTCTCGGCACTGGCGTCGACAGGGCCGGAGAGCTCCACATAAATCTTGGCTTACCTGGTTCGTAGATTGTTGGGCGCCAGGAACTTTACGTTCCACGGTCGGTGGTTCGCAACAGATCGTCGTTGGGCGGCGGGTCGATGCCGAAGATTCATTACGGAATTCGGCAATTAATAATACAAGGAAATCGGTTCAAAATAAATAAAAAAAAAAATCGGATGCGCAGGAACGTCTAAATTTACTTATAATTTCTTTAGGAGTCATTAGACAAATTGGATATCATTTAATTGTTCGGCAATCTTCGAAATTAACAAAAAATAAAAAAAAGTAAACTCGATACAAAAATATTTAAGCACTTGTCAACGTTAATTCGCCGGAAGTAACTAAAATGTACCAACGAAAGTTCAGAATTGCTCGAACAAGTTCGATGGTAAACTAAACCAGAAGTATCCGCCAAAAAATCGGCAATAGTATTCGCAATAAACAATATAACAAAATAAAAAAAATCATTTAACAAAAATTGTTTTTATCTATTCAACGTTCGAAATTTATAAATCGCCGAATTCGATATTAACAAAGAAAAATTTATGTCAAATTTAATTATTACAAAAATTAAATCAAATTAATTATTACAAAAAAATTAAATCGAATTAATTATTACAAAAAAAAATAAATCGAATTAATTATTACAAAAAAAAACTTCAGTGTCGAATTTCTATCGCTCGCATTCAAAATTTTTCAGTCCGCGGCGGATAACATGCGTGGTCGGTAACTGCTGATTACCTTCCGGGAACGCGGGAACCCGGGAAACAAAGCTCGAGATATACTTCCGACTTGCGCTTGTAGGTGGCGCGTCGGTCGAGGTAACTGTTTTTCAGCGCTCAAATTCCTCGAGCGTTTACAAAAAATTCTGTAAAGAATTCACCACAATTCAGCGAATCACAGAATAAAATTACAATAAAAAATTACATTTGAGAATCACCCAAAAAAAAAAACACCCGATGGTATCGGGCCCCTGGATGCCGTCACCCTCGCAATCGGAATTCACAAAATAAAATCTTTGTCACGGCAGCGAAATTTTCTAATCAAAATCATTTTTTTTTTAAATCAAATAATTAAAAATAAAAAAATAAAGAAAAATATCCACTCGAAACAACAAAAAAATCACGACTCAAATCATCCGCGAGTCCCGGCGAGGACACCTAGGTGCAACAAAGACTGCAATCGGACTTACCCTGCGGCAAAATCGACCATATATATATATATATATATTAGACTGTGTCAAAAAACGAAATTTTTTTTTTTTTTGAGTAAGTACATTTAAAAAGTTTCTTTGTTAGACAAAAAAAATTCTCCTAAAAGATGAGCTTGATATCTTAAAAATTAAGCTGGCGCATGGGGAGGTCCCCTTTCCCATTTACAATACATTGAAAAAAAACTTTTTTTTTTATTTTCATTGTAAATCGTCGAAAATTTTTTTTTTTAATTTCCCTTTCCATTATCTTGTAGAAAATTAAATTCTCTACAAAAAAGTCCTCTTTCATTTTTTTGCTAAAACCCATAGGAAAAAAGATACAGGGCTTTAAATAACGAAAATTATGAAAAGTCAAAAAAGTGCGTATCAATTTTTCTTTTAAATAGATCAAAATTCGTTTCTATCAACTTATTAATAAATTTATTTTATAATTTTGAATTATACACTGTTCTAGCGTATACATTAATTTATTTTTCCATATATTTACTCTTCTTGACTATTAAAGTTCAAAAAATTTTGTTTGTTGCAATTTGGATATGATTTACGATGTTGCTGGATAACTTTTCACAAATATTGTTTCTGCTCTTCATCTTTAGTGGCGAACTGATTGAATTCCTCAACCAGAGCAACCCCTCTCTCAGCAATATCGTTTACAACTTTGATATTTTTAAATATAGATAAACAAGATAAGTAATTTGGATCATTTGGCCATTCTGTTGGACTCAAATTCAGAAAATCACTTGATAACTTAAGTTGTTCGAATAATATAAAAGATCTTTTTGTTACAAAATCACTAATCTCTTTCGTACACATTAAATCCAAATTATTACAATCAATTTCAATACGTTTTCTTTGACTGACGCTTTCTTTTGTTTTTAATGATTCAACCATCTTTAATTTTATATTAATCGACACAGAACTATCGAAAAAAGCAAACGCTGTAAGTTCCTCTGAAAGATACCATAAATGTTTTTTCAAATTTTTGGGAAGTTACTTGTGATATTTTCGAATCAATGTCTTTAAACTTGATCAAGTCTTTTAAAAAGTTGAGGTCTTGATTTGGAGCTTTGATCGCATTTAAAGAGCCAAACCACCCTTTTAAATAGATTTTTACAATAAATAAACATACTTTTCGTAATTTCAAAACTTCATTTTGTTTGATATTAAACTGCTTTTTAAACATGTATATTTTTAAACAATAAATGGCTTTTGCAAGCCATCTTGCATGATGAGCAGCTCCAGGAGCTTTAAATTTTATTCCACCAGGAGGAGTACCTCCTAAAAATATACACGATAAATCCAGTAATTCTTTGTAGTCATTGCGTGGCTGGAACTTCTAAAATTATTTTTAAAAAATTCGAGATTGCCCGAAATATTATACATCCGAAAATTGAATAATTCCTACAAAATGTTTTTTAACATAAAAAATTGTATTACTTTTATTTGATTTGTATCGAACCTATTGGTTTGATATAAACTGCAAAATATTCTCTTTTCCATCTTTAATATTTTCGTAAATAAAACTATCTTGTATTCCAGTTTCAAAGTCATTCTCATTAATTGCTGACCAATTGGTTCGGAAGCGAAAAATATAGCAACATTTGGACCTGATGTAGCAGGCCAACAAGTTTCTGCTGCGCTTCTTAATACTAGCTCGTACACGTGGTGGCGACATGCCAAGTACAGCAAATTTTTATTTAAATTTTTTTCGAGTAATTTACATGTTCCATGGTATTGGCCTGAAAAAAAAATCCAAATGAGTAAATGAAGATTCACACAAAGTATACCTTAATCTGATAAAATATCACTTGAAAAATAAATATTTACCTGTGTTAACGCTCGTCGTATCAAAACAAATTGCCTCTATTTGATTTGTCAATTGCCAGTCATTTAAAACATCAAAAATAGCCTTCCCTTGGTTGAAAGCAGTGCCAGATTGTAATTTTGGTGCGCCAAGAAGCTGCTCAGTATTTTTCCCAGATATAACAATAGGCAATCGTTCAACTTTTTTTGACTCGTTATCATCTGGTAGCAATTTACCATCCCAGTGTAAAACTAAATAATTAGACGTTTTTAAATTTATTTTCAAATTTTCTTTCATTTTAGACACAACTGAAGCTCTTGAACGGTTTCGATTTCGCTGAATCGAACTAGCACTGGAATTAATATCTTTGACATAAACATTCAGAACCTTGGCAATTGAATTAACGAAGAAAGCAGTTTTTTTACCACTTAATTGTATACGGTCTAACGTAGATGTCACTTCCGGAGTGATGATATTTTTAACTTTTCTTTTTGCTTTTAAATATTGTGTTAATTCATCTTCAAAATTTAATACAGCTCTCTTTAAAGAATATCCAGAATTCGATGATGAAAAACGAGACAGTGCTTGAGACGACATACTGACATCGGACATGGTTCTACTGAGTTCTAAAATATATTAAAATATTAATAAAGTTCGTAGAAAGAAATAAAATCAATAAATTAATCATTTACCTCCAATAATATTATCTTCTGCTGAAACTAGATTATTCATTTTTTAATTTGTTGAATCTGATGATATTGGATGAGATCGAGTTTCATTTTTTTTATACTCCAACATTTGTTTCTGATTATCTGTTAATGTATTAGAACTATTTTTTGAACATATATTAAATAATTCTTCCAGTTTTTTAGAATAATTCTCTTCATTCTTTTTTGAGTTGGAGATTTTTTTCTTGAAGAGCTTTTTTTTAAATTTTTCCATTCGTGATACAATTTTTCTATTTTTCCAATAATAAATTGAAAATAAACAATTATTATTCCAGTTGAGCTCCAAATATCGATCACTTCTTTACGAACTTCAATAGCACTTTCACGGATACTTTTGTTTAAACACAAATATTTATGAAAAAATAAGCTCATAACTTGTAGGTTACATGGTAGTTTACGACAATTGAGTTTACTACTACAAAGACCAATCAAATATACTATTGTGTTTTTGTCTGAAATTATTAAAAAGTATTACATGGATTTGAAAAATGGTTATATTAATTTAAATGACTGATTGCGGTTACTTATTTAAATTTGAATTAATTGTTTTTATAACCTAGAATCGAGGTGCAAATGATTCAGAATGAAATTGTTTATAGTACGAAGTTATTATAACTTAAAATTATTTACAAACTACCAACTTTATGAAAAATACTGTTATAAATTATTCCCAGAGACATAAACAAATAGAATTAAAGCAATATTTTTGAATTTTGAATCAACCAATGAGAGAACAAGTTTCATTAGAAAAATAAAAATGAGTCAATACCAGCGTTTGATAACAATTGTTACGTTACCGTTTAAAAGTTAATATGATTTCCGCTAGATGTCACTACTTGGAAAGAAAACAGCTTTATCGACTGTAGCACTTGGATATTGATATTTGACTATTAATCAAATGTAGATGAAATTGATTGACAAACTGAGGGTAGACATAATAAACTGAAGATTTTTACGAAATAAAATAATTTGCTGTCGAAAACAATAAAAATAAAAGTTATTTTTGACTTTTCATAATTTTCGTTTTTTAAAGCCCTGTAACTTTTTTCCTATGGGTTTTGGGCAAAAATGAAGGAGGACTTTTTTGTAGAGAATTTAATTTTCTACAAGATGGAAAGGGAAATTAAAAAAAAAAAAATTTTTCGACGATTTACAATGAAAATAAAAAAAAAAGTTTTTTTTCAATGTATTGTAAATGGGAAAGGGGACCTCCCCATGCGCCAGCTTAATTTTTAAGATATCAAGCTCATCGTTTAGGAGAATTTTTTTTGTCTAACAAAGAAACTTTTTAAATGTACTTACTCAAAAAAAAGAAATTTTTCGTTTTTTGACACAGTCTAATATATATATTGAGACACTGCAAAATATCCCGACTTTGTCAGCCTGGCGAACTACCACCCGAAATTTTCGTTACCGACCAATTTATCGACTGTAGCACTTGGATATTGATATTTGACTATTAATCAAATGTAGATGAAATTGATTGACAAACTGAAGGTAGACATAATAAACTGAAGATTTTTACGAAATAAAATAATTTGCTGTCGAAAACAATAAAAATAAAAGTAATTTTTGACTTTTCATAATTTTCGTTTTTAAAAGCCCTGTAACTTTTTTCCTATGGGTTTTGGGCAAAAATGAAGGAGGACTTTTTTGTAGAGAATTTAATTTTCTACAAGATGGAAAGGGAAATTAAAAAAAAAAAAATTTTTCGACGATTTACAATGAAAATAAAAAAAAAAGATTTTTTTCAATGTATTTTAAATGGGAAAGGGTACCTCCCCATGCGCCAGCTTAATTTTCAAGATATCAAGCTCATCTTTTAGGAGAATTTTTTTTGTCTAACAAAGAAACTTTTTTAATGTACTTACTCGAAAAAAAAAATATTTTCGTTTTTTGACACAGTCTAATATATATATATATATATATATATATATATATATATATATATATATATATATATATATATATATATATATATATATATATATATATATATTTTTAGCCAGCCAAGCCGGACCAGGGGACAACACGCCATAAATGAAGTTAAGCAGCATTGGTAATGGTTAATACTTGGATGGGTGACCGCTAGTGAATCTATCTACTCAGCTGCGAGTGAACCGATTTTTTTTTTTTATTTCGAATTGAACATACTTTAATGTACCTAATTTTTATTAATTTAACCTTTTTTTATTGTTAATTACAATTAAAACTGAAAATATCTCGTATGAACTCTTTTTGTTTGAAGTCAGAAAGGGCTCTTAATTCTGACTTCTGTAAGAACTCTTTTTTCTGAGTTCAGAAAAAAGAGTTCTTACAGAAGTCAGAATTAAGAGCCCTTTCTGACTTCAAACAAAAAGAGTTCATACGATATATTTTCAGTTTTAATTGTAATTAATAATAAAAAAAGGTTAAATTAATAAAAATTAGGTACATTAAAGTATGTTCAATTCGAAATAAAAAAAAAAATCGGTTCACTCGCAGCTGAGTAGATAGATTCACTAGCGGTCACCCATCCAAGTATTAACCATTACCAATGCTGCTTAACTTCATTTATGGCGTGTTGTCCCCTGGTCCGGCTTGGCTGGCTACTCCTGATGGGATAATGTATTTCTTTTTTCTACATGAACTCTTGTGCTCACATAAAGTTATAGACGACTTATAACAACGATAAAAAAGTTAATATCGACTTTTCTACCCAAAAAATAAAGAAAAACGCCTATTGTTTTATAATTATGATTTAACTATCATTAAGTAGAATTACTCAACGTTTTATTATTTATAATAAAACGTACTTGAAAGCGATTATTTTGATTTTTTTATTTATTTAAAACTGTTTTAATAATATGGCAGAAATTTTTCAAGTCCAAAATTTTGACATTCTACCAAATCAGAAAAAAAGCCTCCTTAAGAATTTATATTCTTGATGTCTTATGAAGTAAGAAAGAAAGAACTCTTTAAAAGCTCATATCCCTGATTTCTTACGAAGTCAGAAAAAAGACCTCTTTCAGAGCTCATATTCTTGACGTCTTACAAAGTCAGAAAAAAGAGTTCTCATAGAGCTCATATTTTTGATGTCCTACAGAATTCAGAAAAAAACTTCTTAAAGACTTCTTGATTTAAAGTTCTGAAAAATGAGGTTGTTAAGACGTCATATTTGGAATTCTCATAGAAGTCTTTAAAAAGACATCTTTAAGACATCTTTCTGACTTGCATGTTGTCTGGGTATATATACATATATATATATATATATATGTATGTATTAGGGTGTGCCAAAATGTAACTTCCGTGGAGGACCGTTTAAAATTGGAATTTTGAGTTCCGCTTTTAACAGGGGCTGTGTTTTAGCATTTTCTGCGATATTTTGAGGGGAGAGGATTTATTCGATTTCCATAGAATTTTTTAGCAGAAGCTTAGTTTGGGCATTTTCGCTAAAAATTCAAAATTTGGCCGGAAGTGCCCAATTAAATCTGCCGTTAAAAATTCTATGAAAATCGAATAAATACTCTTCCCTCAAAATATCGCAGAAAATGTATATATAAATACAAGCATATATAAACTTTTGAACCATATGCATTTTCCGACTCAGCTTGACGAGTATAGTCGAAATATAGCAAAATTTTTCAAAAGTTCCGTCATGAGGACCAATGCAAGAGTTAGATTTCTATGAAATCTACTAATAATCGAATGTTTTGTTCTTTTTTTTTTTTTTTTCAACAAAATTGTACATAATTAATTTTTTACAAAGCGAATTAATCGGCGTCAAGATCAGAATTATTATTATTATTCTTTCCTCGGCAACATGTGGTTTATTTTATTCTTGCGCAGCCAAAAAGCTACGCGTCCAATCAGCTCACGGCTTTCCAGCCGGCCGTAACTTTCAGCGGTTGTCGGATATTTTCTCACAATCGACGATTGGTCGATTCACTAATTATCTTGTTGCTCTGCGTCCAGGTGAAGCCTCGATCTGTGGTCGTTGATCGATAAATCTTGGCATTCGTTGATTTGAATTCTCGAACTTTCCCTCGTCGCTCGTCGTAGCTCCCAGATGTCTCCCTGGTCGTTAGTGGCTCTTGAATTCCGGGTTTGTCCGATCGCTCTCTCTCACACCCAATGTCATACTCGGTACAATAATTTCACACTCATTCATCCATAAAAAAAAAATCTAAAAATTATGAAATGTCGACTAATTTCAGTATCATTTATCATTGTTATTAATATCGTAAAATTAAAATTTTATTTCCTATAACAGATAAATCAGGAAAAAAAAATTCATTTATCTTGAACTTGAACTTGGTGTTTCACCGTTTACAAGCCGATGCACTAAGAATTTGGATATCGTATTAACGTGCATTTAATTATATTTATTCGCTCCGAGTGAAGCCATGGTAGGGGAAATTAAATCGACTGAAGCGTTCGCAGTGGTTATTTTCGGCGTTACGGGAGGCTATTATTCCTCAATTTGTAAGCAAGTACACGTGAAAGTATTTATTTTGTTTTAATTTTAATAAATTAAAAAAAAATGAGACACCAGAGTTGTTGTGTTGTAAATTGTATAAATACTAGCAGAAATGTTTACTGCAGTCTTTTTTATTTTTTATCATTACACGTATTTGTTGTTGATTCGTTTAGTTAAAAAATAAAACTGCAATTACTGCACTGGTGGAAGGATTTATTAACTATTAATAATTTAATTTATTTGAAGACAATTATTTAATTTATTAAATTTTTATAATATTTTTTAACATTCAATTATTTGGATGAAGAAAGTACATTTATCAATAGTTAATAAGTATTTATTAATAATTAACAAATATTTATTAACATGTAGTTAATAAATATTTTGTTGAGTGAATTTGTTTCGCTTGCAATGTCATATGATTTGAAGATTGCTTATAAAAGAAAATCATTTTTATAAATTATTTGCATTAATTAAATTACGTCATAATAACGTTTATTGTAGCATACCGAATTCTATCTCAGCTCATAATTATCTTTTATATTTTTAAATAATAAAAACGTTAATTTATTTAGTGAATTTAATTATTATCATGTATGTCAGCTATAGGGTTATAGAAAGTGTCAAAAGAAAATTGCTATTTTTGCTTTTGATTTTAAATAACTATTTGTTAACAGTTAAAAAATATTCATTAACCATTAATAAATATTTATTTACAGTTAATAAATTGTGCTTAATAAATTACTTATTAACTGTTAATAAATATTTATTAAATCCTATGATGTTAAAAAATCATTTATTAACAGTTAATAAAGCTTATTAAATATAAACAAATCCTTCTATTAGTGTATAAAACTGTCACATATTTTTTATAACGTTTTTTTGTACTATTGTTTATAATATTTATTTATTTTTATGTTTTTTGCTATTGAGATACGTATGAAAACATACTCTGACAGCCTCCCGTAGTTCATATTTTGACTGGCGCTGCAGTCACACTCATAGCGAATAGTGAGAACAGCTCATTGAGTCGGTTTATTTGTCACTAGAGAGCGCTGACAGTCAAACACGGTTTCCATTAAATATGGTGAAAAACAAAAACTATCTATACACATATAAAGATTTTGGTGCTAAAGTCATTTGAGTTGGTACTATTTCAGAATTGATGCGTCAAATAAGCTCCCTATCTTTTAACACTGAGTGGCAACCCGCTGCGTGCAGTGAAAAAGGGAGAAGTAGTGTGACCGCCAGACAGAGTGCCACGGAAATCAAGAAGGACCGATCCCCGGAGTAGTGACGAGACGAAGGAAGCCAACTACAACTAGGACTTCATCCTCAACGAGTGAGTTAGATCATCGTTTTGTTCGTCAAAGTATCAATAATTACCCTGTGGGAAAGAAGTGGACTGCGGTTTACCTAATACTCGGTTACTTCTCCTTTTTATTTATTACACTGAAAAAAAAGTTTTCTACTCGGCAGCATCTACTGTATAGTAACTAGATAGTAACGAGTGGATCGTTGCGGGTACAATCCGTTCAGCTACGAGTAGCAGTCTGAATACTGACCATCACGATCTATTCGGTGCCATTCACAAAACTATTGCTAGCAGCCAAAAAGCTACGCGTCCAATCAGCTCACGGCTTTCCAGCCGGCCGTAACTTTCAGCGGTTGTCGGATATTTTCTCACAATCGACGATTGGTCGATTCACTAATTATCTTGTTGCTCTGCGTCCAGGTGAAGCCTCGATCTGTGGTCGTTGATCGATAAATCTTGGCATTCGTTGATTTGAATTCTCGAACTTTCCCTCGTCGCTCGTCGTAGCTCCCAGATGTCTCCCTGGTCGTTAGTGGCTCTTGAATTCCGGGTTTGTCCGATCGCTCTCTCTCACACCCAATGTCATACTCGGTACAATAATTTCACACTCATTCATCCATAAAAAAAAAATCTAAAAATTATGAAATGTCGACTAATTTCAGTATCATTTATCATTGTTATTAATATCGTAAAATTAAAATTTTATTTCCTATAACAGATAAATCAGGAAAAAAAAATTCATTTATCTTGAACTTGAACTTGGTGTTTCACCGTTTACAAGCCGATGCACTAAGAATTTGGATATCGTATTAACGTGCATTTAATTATATTTATTCGCTCCGAGTGAAGCCATGGTAGGGGAAATTAAATCGACTGAAGCGTTCGCAGTGGTTATTTTCGGCGTTACGGGAGGCTATTATTCCTCAATTTGTAAGCAAGTACACGTGAAAGTATTTATTTTGTTTTAATTTTAATAAATTAAAAAAAAATGAGACACCAGAGTTGTTGTGTTGTAAATTGTATAAATACTAGCAGAAATGTTTACTGCAGTCTTTTTTATTTTTTATCATTACACGTATTTGTTGTTGATTCGTTTAGTTAAAAAATAAAACTGCAATTACTGCACTGGTGGAAGGATTTATTAACTATTAATAATTTAATTTATTTGAAGACAATTATTTAATTTATTAAATTTTTATAATATTTTTTAACATTCAATTATTTGGATGAAGAAAGTACATTTATCAATAGTTAATAAGTATTTATTAATAATTAACAAATATTTATTAACATGTAGTTAATAAATATTTTGTTGAGTGAATTTGTTTCGCTTGCAATGTCATATGATTTGAAGATTGCTTATAAAAGAAAATCATTTTTATAAATTATTTGCATTAATTAAATTACGTCATAATAACGTTTATTGTAGCATACCGAATTCTATCTCAGCTCATAATTATCTTTTATATTTTTAAATAATAAAAACGTTAATTTATTTAGTGAATTTAATTATTATCATGTATGTCAGCTATAGGGTTATAGAAAGTGTCAAAAGAAAATTGCTATTTTTGCTTTTGATTTTAAATAACTATTTGTTAACAGTTAAAAAATATTCATTAACCATTAATAAATATTTATTTACAGTTAATAAATTGTGCTTAATAAATTACTTATTAACTGTTAATAAATATTTATTAAATCCTATGATGTTAAAAAATCATTTATTAACAGTTAATAAAGCTTATTAAATATAAACAAATCCTTCTATTAGTGTATAAAACTGTCACATATTTTTTATAACGTTTTTTTGTACTATTGTTTATAATATTTATTTATTTTTATGTTTTTTGCTATTGAGATACGTATGAAAACATACTCTGACAGCCTCCCGTAGTTCATATTTTGACTGGCGCTGCAGTCACACTCATAGCGAATATATGACGACCAACCACTCATCAATATCTACTGAAGGGTTCTGCTTCCATTTGACCTATTTGTTATGTTTCTGGCTCGCTAAAAATTCCTCTGCTTCTCAATCCAATCTGCAATTCTAAGAACTAATTGCTATTCAGAATTGCCCGTATTATTCAAACATTCGATTTCAATTGATAAATTGGTTCTATAAACAAATAAGATTAATTGTCAAATTTTTTTAGTGAAGTTTAAAATTGAAAAGTTCTAATTTTGGAGTTCAATTTTCATTTGTAAAGTCTTTTAGGGTGGGCTCCCATTAATCAGTTCAACAAAACAACATCTAAGATATTCAAATTTTAATGATGGATAAAAATAAACGCAAGTATGAAATATTAAGACGCGTATAGTGAATTCTAAATTTAGATAAAGAAATGCAAGACATGATCTTTATCCATCACAACTTGAAATGCTTACTGTCAGTTCTTTTCTTTTCAGTAGAGCTCGTCAAGTGAACCCCCGTTCAAAAGTACTTTTCGACTTGTTCTCTCATCTCTAGACTTCTTTATGTTTAACTTTTATTTTATTATTCTTATTTAATACTTTTATTTCTCTTGGTGAGTTGATCTTGCGCCAGATATCGTTACGGGATTCGCTCTTTCTCATCATATCCAATTTATGCCATCAACTGTTAACTTTTCTTTGATCTTATTTCTCGTTGATGCATCTCATCGTTTTTCTTCATTTTCAATAACACGACGCGATATATTAATAGACATTGACGGATCTCTTTTATTCTTATGATCAATTAATTTATTAGAAAAATGTTTTTTATTTACATTGTTCATTTTTTGGGTTAATCATTAATTGTCCGGTGAACAAATTTGTCTACAGCTGAATATAAAGACAATGAAATGAAATTCGGAAAATTAATTTGAAATTGACAGATGAGTGAAGACGACAGTAAATGAATAATGCTATTTCATTTACAATTAGTATAATTGCCGTTGACGTGCCTTGATTAGGATAATTTGATAACTGTAGAGTTTCACATAAAAAACCGAGTGATTAATTTTATGCTTGAAAATGATCGACAAGTGTTTTCTCGTGGAATTTTCGTCAAGTGTCGATAAATATTTTTGCGTCGCAGTAATTCCAAATACCCAAGGTCAATACCAACCAAACTAGCGAATGTTCTAACACCTAAAAATTGAGTGCGTCGACTTTTGTCGATTTTTACCATTTGTGATTTTACATGGAAGTTTTGGTCAACAATTATTTTAGAATATTAATTGAAATTATTTTATATTGCGGAATATATTATCACGTGTTAATTAATTAATCTGGACTTAAGTTCGTGGATTTTTAGACTAATTAAATTGACTAAAAATTAATAATTAACAGCGCGGACAATAAGTCTAGGATTTTAGTTACTGTATGTTGAAAATTTTCATTAATAATTTTGGTCACAATTGATTAATTTATGTCGTTAATTTTAAATTAATAATTTCTGAATTACTCGGACAGAACAATTTTATGTCGGCAGATTATTAAGACCTCTGTTTTCATATTTTAATCTCTCAATACAAGACACTAAGACCTCTTCCCAGTGAACACATGACTTTAATGTGACGTCATTTATAAGTCATAGGAATGTCACATTATTTTACGTAAATTTGACGTAAAATTGACCTATCTTGTGATCTAATCATGATGTAAAAATATATGATATAATTTGGACATCATACTGATGTAAGTTTATTACTTCTATATGATATCATGGAAATGACTTAGATATTACGTACAACTCACATAATGTATAGACTACAATATTACGTAACATTAATGCTATCATTGTATGTCATAACGACGTAAGTTTAACATCATGCGTTTACATCAGTGACAAGTCACGGTTGTACGTAATCTTGACGTAAGATTAATATCATGCGTTTACATCAGTGACAAGTCACGGTTGTACGTAATCTTGACGTAAGATTAATATCATGCGTTTACATCAGTGACAAGTCACGGTTGTACGTAATCTTGACGTAAGATTAATATCATGCGTTTACATCAGTGACAAGTCACGGTTGTACGTAATCTTGACGTAAGATTAATATCATTTGTTTACATCAGTGACAAGTCACGGTCGTACGTAATACCGATACCATTTCTGAGTCATTATTTAACATCAATAATTTGTCGGAATTGCACATAATATTGACGTAATTTAAAAGTCATTTTCTAAATCAGTGACAAACGATTATTTTCTATAATATTGATCAAATTTGGGGGATGTATTTTTTTAATATTATCGATTCATCAAAATTTATCAAGCACAAAACTTCTTTAACAAGAGGTCTAGTTTACAATTACTCACTAAATATTAGTGAAAATTGGTTTAAAATTTTGTAAGAATCAGGAAGAGGTAAACAGCTGATTTAAGACGGTACCTTGCAAATGCAAGTCCGTTCTTGATAACAAAAATTTATAATTTCTTAATATTAATGAATATATCTAACATACCCTAGTAGAAATAATAAAGTTTTCACTCTGTTCTAACCAGTAACTAGCAAGTTTAGTCGAACTGGTTAGTTACTAGCCAAAAATTCGATTTCATTTCTACTAGAGTATTAGCAAATAACAAACAAAACATTTTTCATTTACGTTTTTAAGAAAAATACATACAAATTAAATACATATGAGATATAAATTTTTTATATCTATGCTTGTATGTTTCCATACACTGCAGAAAAAAAATCTTGACTCAAAGGTAAATTTCTTTGGACCAAGAATGTATTAAAGATGACTAACAATTTCATGTATGAAGTCAAAATTTATTGAGACTAAAACACTTCTCCTTGCTCCAATATAACTTCGGCCTCCGTCAAAATTTTTTTGGTGCAAGAAATTCTTTTTTTTTTTCG
>JZSA01005921.1:0-19918 GCA_000956155.1 Cotesia vestalis
CGAACTTCGCGAAATCACGCAATTACTTAGTGACTGGGTCCAACGACTCAAGGAAACCGAACTTTCTCCTAAAGTTGATAAGCCCTCCGTTCTTGAAACTATTGCATGTACGGGAAATAATACGGTGAAAGATGCGTTATCGTATGTACCTACTTTTGACGGTTCTAATTCAGCAGTTTCGGATTTTATAAGATCTTGTAAACGGGCTTGCTCAATGCTTCCTCCAAATGCAGAGTTCGTCTTTTTGACACTTGTTCGACAAAAATTTCAAGGAGAAGCTTGCGCTACTATTGAACATTTAGAATACGGTAATATGCAGGAGTTCGAAAATCTAGTTCGTTCTTTTTTTGGCAATAATCGGACAGCAAATCAGTTAAAAGCGGAAAATAATTTTATGAAGCCGGAAGAAAGTATGATTTCATACATAAACCGTGCACGATCCCTTTATCGCGATATCTTGGGCGCCGAATTATTTGAAAAAGGCGACCTATCTGACTAAGATAGATCATTCATTGAGCAAGACGCGATTTCAGCTTTTCTTAAAGGCATTCCTTCTCTGCTTCAAATTCAATGTTTGATACAACCCCACGACTCGTTGGAACAAACGTACGTGTCATCAATAGTTGTATTTAAACAGAATATGATATTTCAGGAGCGATACGCGCATTTGACGAGCTCTGAATCCTCCGAGAAAAATTATTTTTATTGTAATCAACTGGCACAATAAATATGTTCGCAGCCGGAAAATTAGAGTCTCTTGTGGGTTATTTCGACGGGGGCCGACGGGAGTTCTTTTCTGAAAATGTAAAGCCCGTCAAACTGAAAAGAATAATTAGAACTGCCCATAGAAGGAAAGTATCCAATTTCAAAAAAGCTGAGCACGTAGACTAGGGTGGGTCAAAAAAATCGAATAATTTATTTTTGACTTTATACTCTGAAAAATAGGTTCGTAGACACCTAAAAAGAATTCTCTCCAAGTATAAGCTCTTAATTATAACGGGAAGGTCCTCCGCTTTGCGGGTTTCTATTTTTTTCGAATAATCAGATAAAAAAATTTGTATCTCGCTTCCAACTGCTTGGAAAAATATTCCGTGGCATAGATTTTGTGAGAAATTGAATGCTCTACAAAAAAGGTCTCTTATGACTTTTTCAAAAACTCAACCAATTAAAAGATATTCATAGTTGAAGTTTGGCTATTTTAAGGAAAATATTCGTTTTTATTATGAATTTTATAAGTCGATGAAAAAAAATTATTTCGGATTGCGGAACTCATGATTTTGTAGGAAATTTACTGCTCTACAAAAATGGTCTCTTATGATTTTTTGATTAAGTGAAGCCGTTACGAGATATTCATCGTCAAACATTAACGAATATCAATATTTCCAGTTTTTGATCAATAATTCGATAAATTTTAATTTAAACTATGAGTTTCAGGAAAATTTACATAAATTTGAGTTTCGATCGATAAAGAAATGTTATAAACAATTTTTTTAATATTGTTTTCAGTCTTGAGCTTGTTTGATTGCATTAAAACAAGAAATTAGAGCATTTTTTTCGACATATAGCCAATGATTAGTTTAATTTGAAGTGAATGACATATTTCATTGTCAAATTTAATATGAAAAGTATTGAATCAAGTGAGAAACAACCAGTATTTAACTTTTTTATAGATAAATTTTTTTTTTTTTTTTTTTTTTTAATTAATTTATTTAGAGTCGGTTTTAACTGCTGAGGTAATATCGCCGACTTTAACTGTTGGGAATGGTACGTTGCGGTCTTTTGGGGTTGTGAAAATCTTAATCTACGCGGCAAGGGTTGAATATTAACCAAGATGGTTTCCAAGACCAGCTTGGGATTCGAACCCACGCCTGGCCGGTGAGCTAGTCCGAGCGCTCTATAAGCCATGCGCCTTAGACCGCTTGGCTAACCTCACCGGTTTAGATAAATTTTTTATTGAATTATCAATTGCAATATAATTGTCTATATTTTTAACATAACAGTACGCTATTACTAGATGACGACATGATAACCAGATCAACTCTCTTCCCAAAATCTTTTCAATTTTCCTTACATGTACCGTTGTGAATTCCTGTAGAACAATAATAGATGACTATCGTTGAATTTAGTATTTAAGAAAAATCAATGGTTATATTTCAAATCTAAACGAGTAAACGATTAATACATTTTGATAGTAAAATTTAGTAAGAAATAGAAATTAAACTAGACTGACAACAATAAAATATTTTTTGTAATTGATTGATTACCTGTATTAACAGCGGTAGTGTCAAAACACATCGCCTTGACATACTTTATAATACCCCATTCACTCAATGTTGATAAAATGGCGGATGTTTGATTAACTGCCGTCCCAGAATTCATTTTTGGAACTCCAAGTAATTGTTCAGTACCATACGCAGTTAAAAGAACCGGTAGTCGTTCCACAGATTTGGATTCAATTAGATCATTTAGCATTTTACCATCCCAATGCACTACGTATTTATCGTGTGTTTTAAAATTGTCTTTTAATCCTTGAGCAATGTCTTTTCTTTGAACCATACGAGCTCGTTGGATGGACCTATAGCTGAGCGTTGTATCTTCAATTTTTATACCAGCAGCTGATAAAACCGGAGCAATAATGAACATCGCGTTTCTACTGCTGACATTAGCTCTGTCAAGTGCAGAAACGACTTTAGGAGTTAAGACATTTATTTTTGCTCGTTTTGTCGGAATTGGGGGTTCATACTCCAAATCAGATCCAGAATTTGTAGTTCCACTTAATGTATGCGTCGAGAATGATTCTGATTTTCCACTTAAAACAATCCCATGACTGGTAGACGGTTGATTCAAGTCTGTAATAAGAGTTCATTTTTAAATTAAACAGACAAATTTTCCAACACTTATTCATTATGATGAGAAGCAATTAAACATGAGTACCAGATACCGTGGAGTCAAATGTCATACGTAGGAATACTGATATTTATAATGCAAGTTAAGTAGAAAAATGATATTCTCATTGTTTATAATAAATATAAAGGAAGTTTTACACTCCTAACTGAATTTATAACAATTATTTATTTCAGATACTTACTGCTTTCATCGATTTCCATCATATCTGTAGTTGAGTTTGACGCAGGTACAATATTCGAAAGAATCTCTTTGTGTGTACAGAATTTTTGATCCAAATACAACTTCCTAATGTTATCATCCACCCCTTTTAGGGAATTTTTACTTACAATGTCGAATAATTGTTCAAGATCAGTCTGAAACTCCTTTTCCTTTACCTTATCACTTTTCTTATTAAAATCTTTTTGTAATTTCAACCACTCACTATGAAAACGGAGAATTTTTTTGACTACATTAGGAGCTTCACTCAATTCAATAACCTTGTCAGCTGAATTTTTTGCACTTTGTTTGATTGAAAACTTTAAAACTTTAAGTTGATAGAAAAACTCTCTCATAACCTCTTTCACTTTTGGTAACTTAGGGTTAGTGAGTTTTTGCACAGGTATACCGATTAAACGTATTTCTTTATTCATTGTAGAATTATTGATAATAAATGAATTTATATAATGAGAAAATGCCTTATTTCGAAAAAATTGTTATTATCATGTATACGAAATGATGAGTTTTTGGAGCACTGAAAATGTACTGATAAACAAGTAGACAACGAAGATAGTTAAGAAAAACAACATAGGTGGCGCTAGCGTTAGAGTACCAACAGAAGAAGTAATGTAATTCAGAACAAAAAGCCTCTCTCACAAAAAAATTTATGTATAATTGGTAGAATAAAATTTGAAAATACATACTAAACAACTGTAATAATATGAAATGCCAATGCAATTGACATTTTAAATTATTACAAATAAAGCTTACAAAAAATATCATTAGAACAAAAACTTCTTAGTGAATTTTTGAACAAATAACTCCTGTAGGAGTGACTTTTATGATAGAAATTTAAATTTATGTAAATTTTCCTGAAACTCATAGTTTAAATTAAAATTTATCGAATTATTGGTCAAAAACTGGAAATATTGATATTCGTTAATGTTTGACGATGAATATCTCGTAACGGCTTCACTTAATCAAAAAATCATAAGAGACCATTTTTGTAGAGCAGTAAATTTCCTACAAAATCATGAGTTCCGCAATCCGAAATAATTTTTTTTCATCGACTTATAAAATTCATAATAAAAACGAATATTTTCCTTAAAATAGCCAAACTTCAACTATGAATATCTTTTAATTGGTTGAGTTTTTGAAAAAGTCATAAGAGACCTTTTTTGTAAAGCATTCAATTTCTCACAAAATCTATGCCACGGAATATTTTTCCAAGCAGTTGGAAGCGAGATACAAATTTTTTTATCTGATTATTCGAAAAAAATAGAAACCCGCAAAGCGGAGGACCTTCCCGTTATAATTAAGAGCTTATACTTGGAGAGAATTCTTTTTAGGTGTCTACGAACCTATTTTTCAGAGTATAAAGTCAAAAATAAATTATTCGATTTTTTTGACCCACCCTAACGTAGACGTACCGCTGAAATTTTATCCAAATAAAGAGCCGAATCCAATGATAAAATTTTGTTCTGCAAAGGAAAATATTACAGTTAATAATGTACTGGAAGTAGAGCAGTGCGCGTTAGTTAAAGAGCTCAATGAGCTGTCTTGTGGCATTGCCAGGAGCTCATTGGGATCGATCAGCTCGAGGTAAGTTAGATACCGATTTGTTGAAAGACCAAGCCGAAGAACACGTAGTTCTTACGAAAACGGAAGGTCTGGTATCGTTAACTCAAGTCGCCGGGTTAGTTGAGATCGATAAAAATTTAGATATTGAACGCATTGAAACTGTAGATTCTTTACCAGTTAAACATAAATTGCTCTACTCGCCAGATGATAAAAATAATATAAAATCATTGGATTCAAATTATGGTTCGCCAGTGTGGGTCGTCCCTGAAGCACACGACTCCTGCAATAGAAATTTGAAATGTTTTAATTCCCAAAAGAAATTAAGCGATTATGTTTTGTCTGCATGCTCAACTATCACGGAAATTTTATCTTTAATTTTATTATTCATAAGATGTGTATGGATACGACTACGCTGGCTACGAAATGGCATTAGATTTTGTTTTTATATGCTCAATTTTAGAGATAGCAAGGTTAAAATAAGATTAAAATTGCTTCCAGATAAAAATATTATCCTGGAGAATAACGATTGTTTTAACTGTACATGTAAAATGCTGTAAGAGCGGAAAAACTAAGGATCAGGTTTCGGTCTGGTTATCTCAATTAAAATACGAAAATAATTATCAAAAATAGCACTAGAGATTTATTAACAATAAATACACTAAATCTTTAACTATTTCAACAGCGGATTGGTTAAATAAAAGCGGATGTATAAAGAACAGCGTGGTTAGCAAAGCGAAGCCGGTTGACACGTGGTTGAATACACTGCCGGCACTGGGAAAAGCGGTAATTACTGCACAATTGATTTGATTAAGCTGCAACACAACTAAACACAATTATTAGAAATTAATTTAAGCAAGTTAAATTATCTTAGAAGCGAAAAGGCGGTTAAATTATAAAGCGAAATTTTATAAAGAAAAAAAGCGACTTGTCAAGCGGGAAGATGGAAGCGAAAAAGGTCTTATAATAATAGTTCGTCTTCTTCCTCGTAGACTTGGGAAGAAGGCTTTTGCGCATGTCTAGCGAGAGCGATAACCAATCAATAAATTCATTCTATTGATGTCGACATCGATAGCCAATACCAAAAATTGATATATGTGGCGTGATCGAGTAGTCGGTTTGCGCAAGCGGGGTGAATTTTGCGGGAACAAGCGCTTGTCAGGTGCGGCTCGTAAATTTGGGGAGCCCACAGTGACGTATTGCTCACTGAGTGGGCCTGTTCACTGAACAGTACATATGACAAATATGGTTTTAATAAGGGTCGCAGACAGTTTAATGTTATTAATTCATTTTTAATCTTCTTAAATATTAAGAAAATGAAAGACAATAGAAATTAATTAAGATTTTTTTCCCCTCCGGGCGTAAAGCGTCAACTTCAGCCCCGCTGCGCTAAACGAAGTTTCCGCTTTACGCCTTCGTCGGGGAAAAAAATAGTATACACTCCTCGGGGAGTAAATAAGATAGCCTCAGATCACATGTTTGTTGACCTCGGCTTCGCCTCGGTCAACAATTGCATGTGGTCTGAGACATTTCTTACTTTTCTTCCCTAGGGGTGTAATATACTATTTTAGTTCAAATGTAAAAAAGCTTTTAAGAACTGGTCTCATCTGGTTGTCGGAAATCACGATGTCAGAATGGTGCTTTGTGGTCTTCAAAAATCTGCAAAGTGATCTACCTCCGTTGCTGTGTCAAGAAAACTTGACCAAAACGACTCCTCTGAAAGGATCTACTTCTCCAAAGGATTTATGTGAGGAGGCATGTCTCCCGTGAAGGTATGAATTTATACACGTTGAGACAAATGAATTAATCAGGACCATCAACTTCCACTGGTTCTCATCAACGGTCAAGAAGTTGATGGCTTCCACATGCAAAAATTTCAAATATCTGGGTATGGCGGTATGCTCATTGTATAGCCTGAAGGATTGGAGTTTCAACTGAAGAGGATTCCACGTAAAGAAATTTCTCACTTTAAGCATATTATGTCTGGCCGCGCAGTGTGCCACGTATGCTGTCAAATCCATTAACTCGACATTGTGATGGTAATGAGTGTGAGTGCGAGCGAGACGGAGGAGCCGCAGAAATATTTCGTTTTTGTTTCATTATTACTATTGTTATTACTATTATTATTATTATTACTATTATTATTGCTACTGTTATTATTATTACTATTATTATTACTACTGTGATTATACCGGAATTTATTTTCGATTTGATTATTATGTTTTCGTTATTGTTCTAGCTAAAACTTTGTGTATTTTTGTGTGAAAGAAATGATAATTTATCTATTGTTAATTAAAAATTAATTATCACGAGTTATTTTTGTTAATTGGAAAGTTCCTAAAAGAATTTTACGTATTTGAAAATACGCGCAGATATTTTTTAGTTCGCCATCGCGGCGAGAGAGGGCGAATAATTCTGTTGTTTGTTCGCTTGCAGTAAAAACCGACAAGCTAATATAAGCGAAACTGCGTGGCGACAATTTTTGTTCTTTTAAAGAACAAAAATTTAATTTACCTGAAATGAAGAATTAATTAAATATTTCGAATAAATTCGAAATATCTGAATAATTGTTTTTGATTAATTACTTTCATTGGAAATTATTCTGTAAAAATTATTATTTTGACAAATGTTATTTTTTTTTTTAAGTCCCGACCAGGATTAGTATGGAAATGAAATTTTGTTTAAGAAAAATGTAATGTATGAATCTGTTGACAGATATTTCGGCAAAATCAAATTCATTATTGAATAAATTAAAAAAAGAACTTAGAAGATTTTCCCGATTTTCCGTAGTTTCAACTGAAGAGGATTCCACGTAAAGAAATTTCTCACTTTAAGCATATTATGTCTGGCCGCGCAGTGTGCCACGTATGCTGTCAAATCCATTAACTCGACATTGTGATGGTAATGAGTGTGAGTGCGAGCGAGACGGAGGAGCCGCAGAAATATTTCGTTTTTGTTTCATTATTACTATTGTTATTACTATTATTATTATTATTACTATTATTATTGCTACTGTTATTATTATTACTATTATTATTACTACTGTGATTATACCGGAATTTATTTTCGATTTGATTATTATGTTTTCGTTATTGTTCTAGCTAAAACTTTGTGTATTTTTGTGTGAAAGAAATGATAATTTATCTATTGTTAATTAAAAATTAATTATCACGAGTTATTTTTGTTAATTGGAAAGTTCCTAAAAGAATTTTACGTATTTGAAAATACGCGCAGATATTTTTTAGTTCGCCATCGCGGCGAGAGAGGGCGAATAATTCTGTTGTTTGTTCGCTTGCAGTAAAAACCGACAAGCTATTATAAGCGAAACTGCGTGGCGACAATTTTTGTTCTTTTAAAGAACAAAAATTTACTTTACCTGAAATGAAGAATTAATTAAATATTTCGAATAAATTCGAAATATCTGAATGATTGTTTTTGATTAATTACTTTCATTGGAAATTATTCTGTAAAAATTATTATTTTGACAAATGTTATTTTTTTTTTTAAGTCCCGACCAGGATTAGTATGGAAATGAAATTTTGTTTAAGAAAAATGTAATGTATGAATCTGTTGACAGATATTTCGGCAAAATCAAATTCATTATTGAATAAATTAAAAAAAGAACTTAGAAGATTTTCCCGATTTTCCGTAGTTCCAAATATGCCACTAGGTGGCGAGAATTTCTCACTTGACAAGACTAGCCAAAAAATTGTTAAAAGCAATTTTTATTGACGGAAAAGTCAACCAAGTTTCCCAGTGGTTACAACCTTCCTAGTAGAAGACCATTCACCAGGAAGTAACCACGGAACTCCTACCTTGTCTCTGACCAGGAACCAGGTAAGTGCTGACTTGACCATAGGGGGAAATTTGGCCACCGTGAAGGGTTGCTTTCCAAGCACCCAAGCGGGACGAGGGGTTGCTTTCCAAGCACCCAAGTGGGACTAGGGGTAAGTCGGGCCGTGAGGGGTTGCTTTCCAAGCACCCAAACGGGACTAGGGGCAACTAGGGCCGGAAAGGGTTGCTTTCCAAGCACCCAAGCGGGACTAGGGGCAAGTAGGGCCGGAAAGGGTTGTTTTCCAAGCACTCAAGCGGGAATAAGCGAAAATAAGGCCGTGATTAAGTACGTACCCGTCGGTACAGTAGGAATATTTCTTTGTAAAGGTAGTAGACAGAGTTTGGCCACCAGGTGGCATCAAAACACGGAAAAACAAGCGCTGTGTGCGGGTTATGCTCTATTATTATTTAATTTTGTCATAAAATTTGTATGTATTATCATTTAAGTTTTGAGATTTGTTGTTTGCAATAAAAGTAAATAGTATTTTAATTATATTCAGATTCAAATTTCATTTTTAAATTATATCCCTGAAAAGACCCTGGACTCCGGCGAGATATATCCGAGCAAGGGGATATAGATATCTATAAAATCACGACACTGGATAAAGTACACACTCCTTTTTGGAAACCCGGAAAATACCCGTTACAACATTCATAACAGTATGGAAGCTATCCTGCTTCCGAAAAATTAGAACCGAGACTCAAGATCAAGAAACGTCCATCTGGAAGAGGTCCACACCTAAAAACCAACCGAAGACTTTTAACGATAAATTAGATTGGTTCTGTAAAAGTATTCTATTCATGAACTTAAATTTCAACAAATAAATGTAACGATTGTTTTTTTTTGTGCCAAACGATCAAGGTCAGAAAGACCTTAAATTTTGTACTAGATTTTAAGAACAATTTTATGTTCACGTTGTATCTCAGGTTTAGGTTAAGCAACTTAAACTTTAATTTTGGTTTGTATAAATTTATTATAGAACTCGCACCGCTTCTCAGTGAACCGCTGCGACTTTCTTAGGTCGGGAGGTGTTACGTTCCTGTTAAATTTATAATATTTAATTAAAATTTTAATTCAAAAATTTTAACTGTTTCGTTGGTGATGAATAAAATTCATCATCAGCGAAGTAACGGAAATCGCTTGTGATAAGAGAGTCGCTGGGCTCTAGCCTAAACATCGAGAGAGCTGGACTCCAACGACTTCTCTAGGGTAACCTGAGATGCAACGTTGTCAATTTTATTAAATTTTATAATTATTTGTACTCTGGATGCAAATCCAGGGCAGTCAGCCTGAGTAAGTCAGCCGGCAAACATCTTAGGCCCCGGACGTATGTCCGGAGACTGACTGACTCCACCCAAATTATTAAGTTTTACAATGTATTTTAACCAACGAAATTTTGTTGATTTATTTCTAATAAAACCATTCATAAAATTCATATAATTTCGAGAGAGGGTCTAGTGACAAGGCCCACTTGGAGTTTGTAGACTACCTAACGCGGCTAAACCTGGAAAAAATTAAAATTAAATATCTTAAATTTTGAGAACATAACAGTCCACAATTTCGAAATTGCAATCTTTTTATTTAGTATCACACATACGTCATATTGACCTCATAAATATTACCGAGACATAATACTGACGTCATGACTCCGTCATAGTTTTACGTCAGAATCTTACGTCAGGAAGTGTGAAATAATGAATTTTACATGACTCATTCGTGACTTATATCTTACGTAAATCCTGACATAGCCCAATGTCATTTTGACGTAAACGTGTTTATTGGGTAGTTGTTTTGGCCAGTTTTTATACTATAATTATCCAGTATATATGATGCACTCATGCTGTACAGTTACCAAAAAATATACTATACAATAAACGCATTAATGCCCGAATTTTACCTAAAAAATTCCAACGCGCACACACAACATCGCTGAAATAGTCAGAGAAGCTTCCTGGGACCTTACCCGGAAAGAACAAAAAAACACTGTATATCCTGTCGTATTATACTCCGTGTTATCTGTGATGAAAAAAAATTTCAGACTATAGCCAATATACTACAAAGTATTATAAATTATTTTTGTATTATACTCCGTGTAATCTTTGATTTAATCGACTAATTTTTCTTATTATGTCGCATAAGATTACACGCAGTATAATCCGAAAAATTATTTCGTGTCAATTGAATTATACTCGGTTGAAATTTGGATTATGCCCCCGATGATTCCGTTATTTTTTTTTTCTAGCGCCTGCGCGTGAAGTGCTGTTTATAATTTGTGGGTTATATTCACTCCACATATATTAATAATTAGATGAAATGCAATTAGTGAATTAAGTGTGTGGCTATTAAAATTCTGAATATAGAAGAACATTGTTTGCTGTTTTTATCATTAAAATTATAAGGTATGTAAAAATAGTGTACAAGACGTATGTTTTCACGTTTATACTTATGACAATAAGATCTAATCTGTTCATAGTCGCGCTTGAGTTTTATATTGCTAATATTTCATTTTTGTAATTTTTAATTTTGCACAATACCAATTTTTATGTTAAATTTATATTAATTTTTTTTTTGCATAAAATTAATTAAATGAATTGGTTCCTTATGTGAAAAGGTACGGTCTTATATGCATGTATGTACCAATTTTCTGTGGTTCTTGGTTTTGATTTGTGTTATATTTTCATACTTTATAGGCATAATGAATGTTTTTAACACGGCTTCATCAACTTCAGTATCTGAAGAGCAAATTTTTAATTCTAATTTGAATGCTTTATCACAGATTTCCCAAGAAAATCTAGATCCACAATTACCTAACCTTATTTTGCCCGTACAAAACACATTTCAAGTTTTGTGTTTTAAGTGTTTAGAAACCTATTAGAAACTAAGAACACTCAAAGATTCTAACTGTAAATTCGTAAACTAAAATATGTTAGGTATCATATAATTCCAGCAGATAGCGTGTGGATAGAAAATTCTTTCCTACCTAGAAAGTTGACTTTAATATTTGATAGTCCAAATTAAATACCGATTGGATTTACTCTTCGAGTAGTATCTGTTTCCAACATCAAGTGCACTTCATTTGCTGTTGATATTTTGACTTGCTCAACTATGAGTGATTCGATGCCCATCAAAGTATTTTCGTGATGAAAATATTATTTAAAAAAATTTTATTAAAACATGCATTAATTCTTTTTTATAGTTTTATTTTCAATTTTCTCTAATTCTGATAAGTAATTTTTTTGAAAAGAAAGATTCTCTTCTTTTCCTGTAAAACTGAATAAGTCTTATCGTCTTAATAACTCTTTGAGAAATTCCGAAATTGCAGGGAAAATTTGACTTTTGAAGAGTAATGCAGAGTTTTGAAGACTTATTAAGTCTTTCCTTTACTTAGTTAGGGATGTGAAGACTTTCGAAAAGTCTTATTCAGAGTTATAAAGACTTTTCAAGAGTTTTTTCAGAGAATTATTTCCATAAGGGTTATCAGGCCTATGAAATTCACCCGTCTGCTTTAAATGATACTCCAAATTGGAGAATTATAGGTTCAGATAATTTAGAATCATGCTGTATTACACATATTACTAAAGCTGGAAATAACAAAAAATATATTGTGAAACGATGGGTATAATACTTTATGTTGCTCTGATTTGTAAAATGATTTGTAAAATATCGCTGTTATTATGTAGGCTTTATTATTACTATTATTCTTATAATTATTAATAAAATTAGAATTACAACTGATGTTATGACAGTTATTAATGATTGTTCATTTCATAATTGTTTGAATCTTGAAATAAAATTCTTAAAAAAAATATTAATTTGTTTTAAACAATTCATTTTATAACCTTTCTTAGATCTGATATATTGTTTAAGTTTGATAATTAATTGTAGACTTTACTTTAAGATTAAAATTTTTCAACTTGTTGCTAAAAAAGTCGAATTAAAGAAATATTTCAACTATTTCTTCATGTTTTGAATAATGTCATTCACTGCGGTGTTGATTTAGAAATTTGAATAGTAATTTTATTATTGAAATTCTTAGCCTAACATTTTTAAGTTCGAAGAGTCTAAGAAAAGAAAAAAAAATTTTTAACCCCAAATTATCGGAAAAATTATGTTTTAATGCTCCTTAAATGTTTTTTATTTATGTAATAATTATTAAAAACAATATTCGACTAACGTAATATTTAAAATACATGATAGATATGATAATGCTAAGTGCGCAGGCGCTAGAAAAAAAAATTTTGTGCATAATCCGAATTTTGACCGAATATAATTCAATTTACACGAAATAATTTTTCGGATTATACTGCGTGTAATCTTATGCGATATAACAAGAAAAATTAGTCGATTAAATCAGAGATTACACGGAGTATAATACAAAAATAATTTAGTATACTTTGTAGTATATTGGCTATAGTCTGAAATTTTTTTTCATCACAGATAACACGGAGTATAATACGACAGGATATACAGTGTTTTTTTGTTCTTTCCGGGTAAAACGTCGAAATCTAATGGAAACTCGATTTTTGCAGAACCGGGTAAAACGAATAACTTCCTGATTTTCTTATCAAAAATTTTTGATTAACCCGTCAGCACTCACGTGAACTTTCCGGTAATTTTTACTCTCGTGATGATAGATTTACTCACGCTTCATCTACATGTGACCGAACAGGTCTACACTTACGAAGACACACGAACTGGCCAGAACATTACCGAAAGTAAATTTTCTTTTGTTACACCTATAATCCTGTGATGAGAAGAATGCTCACAATTTCCGACACGCATGAAAACAATATTTTTTTATGAATTATATATAATATTAAGGCATTTCAAAAGTTCATAATTTGAAAATAGATAAAATTACTCGAAGATAGAAGAAATTCCATCTACCTTTTTCATTTGAAAAAAAAACAAGTTATTGTTGTTTTGAATCGGGCGTGAGCAAAATGCTCATAACGTCAGTGCTGACGGGTTAAAAAAATAAATCTTTCGAATAACTGTGATTTCAAAGATACTTCAGCATTTGTTTTTCAAGCTCCATGAGCTCGAAGAGCTCAAGAGCATGGAAAAGTCATCTCTTCAAGTGTGGATAGCTCAAAATAACACATAACTTGTATTTTTGAGCTCGAAGAGCTCAAGCACGTCATAAGTACAATGTTAAACACCTAGGTATGGAATGAGCGGAAAATTGTAAGGACGGCCTTTAGGTCAACCGTTTTCCTTATTTTTTCATAGAATTAAACACATTTGAGTTCTTAAACATCTTCGTGGCAGAACATAAACGTTAGCAGCTGGTCCAGTGTTCCACTGTCACGGAAAACACTCATTTTCTATAAAGAATTGGTGGTATTTTTAATTTCTTAATGTTTATTAACAATTGTTTAATAATTATCTTTTATTGAATATATTATGTAAATTTAGCTTAAGCGCTTATTTTAATCAACTTCATGACAATGTTGAAATCACTTGTAAATACGAAGTGTCGTAACTGTGATAAACTAGTTATAGCCGGAGGAATTTCAGGTGAATTGTCCGTAAAAACGCGGTAAGCCAATTTGTAATTTATATAGTCAGCGTATACAATCGGTCTTACTATTGTCTGACAGAAATTCTATATTTTTAAAATAAAATAGTCTTATGAATACAATAAATAAACGAGGATATTCTTTCTAAATATTACCTGAGATTCACCGCCACAATACTTGATCAGAGCAAATCGTTAACAGTAAATTTTCATATAATTAACTGGAGTTTGATCGTTACGGTCAAACCACCAAAGTAATTGAGCTTAGGATAATTGAGTGAGTAAGTAATAGAATTTTTTGCATAAATATGATATCTAAATGTTGCAAATGTTATTCACAGAAACCTTATGAGGAGACATTTAAATACAATGGTTTTAACTTTTAAAATGACATAAAAACGATATAAATGATTATTGATTAGCATCACCGGTGCATGACTAAAGAACAAGTGACTCTTGCATGATATAATTCGGGATTAGCTTTTCTTCCCTCAACATCCATCTCTGTTAGTATGAACAGATTGATGTTTCATAATTACACGCATTTTGTTTAGGATATAATCCATTTGACTGTAAAAACTAGGGTGAAGTGCAGGTGTTTAACAACAGTCACGTTTATCAATCAGAATTTCTTATCGATTTGTGACAAACAATAATAAATTCAGACTTTCGAATAGAAAAATTTTTAGTAAATAATTTGAATTCCCGTCAGCATAATGATGTTACACAAAACTATAAAAAGACCATTTGGCCGCCGAAATAGACGTAGATTTCTCAAATAAACAAAAAAAAACAGATTTTTTATAAAATAGTATTAATAATAATATATAACAGGTGTTATGATAATACAATAACATTAAAACGAATACAAAAGTAAAATTTCATTACATCTGTCGGAGAGAGTAGGTAATTTTTGGTCTAGACTAATAGTGAGGTCTATAAATTAAAGTGTTTTTAATAAGTCTTCAGATGCAATTAACAAAAATTTTACTAGTTATCGCATTCAATAGTTATTTCGTAAAGGAACAGTAAGAGTTCCAATTTTTGAGAATTGTGAAGAATTTAAATTTCTTTCATCCCCAAACCATCCAGGTGAAATAGATAAATATAATTATATATAATTATCAATAATTCACATACAATTATATATGCTTCATTAGGGTGTCCGTTATTTCCCAAGTTGATATTTTTTTCGCTACCGTCCCCTGGATTTTTAGTTCTTGATCTAAAAAAAAATATCTGACATAAATAAGCTCTAAATAACCAAATTAAACCGTGCCCAAATCGAGTTACGTTTCCCGTTTAAATAACATCGTAATTTAGAACTTTTTGGAATTGATTTTTTCCCTTAAAAAAAAATGCCACTATGACTATGATCACCCGAGTCGAAAATTCAGACCTGTTTAAGCTGTACTTTTCGTCCAACAATTCTTAGAAAATCGAGTCGTCAGGAAAGACTGCTCAGTTAAATACTATATTAACTCGACGCCTGGTTTAACTGTAAATAGTGGAGTTTTGTCCCATTTTGACAAGATAACAGCCCAACCAGGCGTTGAATAATAATAACAATATAAATAATAATTATTATTTTTATTGTACCGTGTAGGGGCGCAGGTTCGAACCCAACTAGAGACCGAATTTTTTTTTTTAGTAACAATAATAATAATAATAATAATAATAATTAATAATAATAATGGAGAGTCGAAACATCAGACCCGTTTTAGCTGTAAAAGTCGGGGTGAACTAAGGACATAGTGAAAACAGCTCCACTGAATTCTGTTTTCAATGTAAATTTTATCCAAAAGATAATAAATAATAATTATTATATTATTATTAGTAGATTTCATAATAATCTAACTATTGCAGTCGTCCTTATAGTGCAACTCTTAAAAAATTCATGTCGCGTTCCAGATACTATAAAGGCGTATAATAAAAATTCTATTATTTTTTAAAGTTGAAAAGAAATTTTTACTTTAGAGAAAATTTTTTTTTTCATTCCTGCTCATTTTATGAAAAAATATTTCGGTTCCCAAAAAAAATTTTTTTCTCGGGAATCAACTTATTTTTACCTTGAGAGCTTGAGAAACACAAGAAACGTCGAGAAATACAAGAAAAATTTTTCTCAAAATTTTTTTTGAAAATTTAATTTTTTTTGTCCAAAAAAAAAATTTAGTTTAGAGAAAAATATTTTTTGCATTTCTGCACGTTTCATACAAAAATAAAATGATTCCCGAAAAAAATGAACCAATATATTTTTGTATTAAATGTGCAGAAAAGCAAAAAAACATTTTACTTCAATTTAAAAATTTTTTTTGGACTTAGAAAAATAATTTAATTTTCAAAAAAAAATTTGAATTTTGAGAAAATTTTTTTTTCTTGTATTTTTTGACGTTTCAGATAAAAATACAAGAAAAAAAAATTTTCTCAAAATTCAAATTTTTTTTTGAAAATTAAATTATTTTTCTAAGTCCAAAAAAAATTTTTAAATTGAAGTAAAATGTTTTTTTGCTTTTCTGCACATTTAATACAAAAATATATTGGTTCATTTTTTTCGGGAATCATTTTATTTTTGTATGAAACGTGCAGAAATGCAAAAAATATTTTTCTCTAAACTAAATTTTTTTTTGGACAAAAAAAATTAAATTTTCAAAAAAAATTTTGAGAAAAATTTTTCTTGTATTTCTCGACGTTTCTTGTGTTTCTCAAGCTCTCAAGGTAAAAATAAGTTGATTCCCGAGAAAAAAATTTTTTTTGGGAACCGACATATTTTTTCATAAAATGAGCAGGAATGAAAAAAAAAATTTTCTCTAAAGTAAAAATTTCTTTTCAACTTTAAAAAATAATAGAATTTTTATTATACGCCTTTATGGTATCTGGAACGCGACATGAATTTTTTAAGAGTTGCACTATAAGGACGACTGCAATAGTTAGATTATTATGAAATCTACTAATAATAATATAATAATTATTATTTATTATCTTTTGGATAAAATTTACATTGAAAACAGAATTCAGTGGAGCTGTTTTCACTATGTCCTTAGTTCACCCCGACTTTTACAGCTAAAACGGGTCTGATGTTTCGACTCTCCATTATTATTATTATTCTTTGGATAAAATTACATTGAAAACGGAACTCAGTGGACCTGTTTTCACTGTATCCATAGTTCACTCCGACTTTTACTGCCAAAACAGGCGTCTTCTAAGGCGGCGAATTGAACTACAAAGAATTTGGAAACTTTTACAGCTTAAACGGGTCTGATATTTCGACTCGGGCAATGCATATTCTAATGGGAAATTGAATGCTTCACAGAAAAGTTCCCTTATAATTTTTTATAAAATCAATCCTTTAAAAGTTATTTCTAATTTGAGTTGTGATTATGATTATTATCACAGTTTTTCAGACTTGCTATGAAGTCTCATGTATTATAGTAATTTATTTCATCTGTAAATGTTCCAAAAATTTTATTAAAAAGATTGACAGTTACAGTCACGTTAACAATGCAATGTATCAAATACATTCTTAATAATATTGTCGCTTATTTGTATTTTTTCTGTCTCTATTCACACTTATTTGTTAAGCAATATTTAGTCGCATTATTAGAGTACCGATGAAATCGAATTTTACAAACCAGGTGCATTTCACCATGCACGATAGATGTGGACAGCAATTTATTCGCTGAAAATGTATATTTTTCGAGACATTTTCGAGTTAAATCTTGAAACGCAACAAAATCTTTTTAGTCTAGTCGAGAAGTGAGTCTTCTGCGAAAAATCGTTAGACCACTCTTAAAAATATGGCGATTGATACATTGGATTTAAAATTTAATTCTGAAAAATGGGTATTTTTTAATTTATCCGCTATTGAAAATTTCATTTGTTACAAACAAAAAACGAAATGGAAAAAAAGTAGTCTCGTTCGGGAGATATCGTGAACGAAAGAAATCGAAAAAATCAAAAAAATGGAATTTTTCAAGAAAAACTCTAAAATTTCTCATCTGATCAATTTATGTCAACATACTGTTTATAGTACTAAAAAAACTGCATAGATTGCTGCAAACCGCGTGGAAATCGGTTAATTTGTTCGAGAGATACCGTTGTCGAAAAATTTTGAAAAAAGTGTTTTTTTTTACATAACTTCAAGATTCCTTTTTGGATCCTTTTCGATGAAATAAAACAATTATTAGAGCCTAGTAAACCACGTTGATCGCTGCCAAGAACGTGAAAATCAGTTGATTGGTTCGTGAGTTATCGTTGTCGATAAAATTAGGAAAAAGTGCATTTTTTAAATTTGTGTTCATAAGTATATTATAGAATTTAAAAAACTGGGTGGAATGCTGTTAACTAAGTGAAAATCGATTTATTCATTCAGAAGTTATTGCAGTTTGAAAATTCAAAAAATACTGATTTATTAAACTTCTATCAGACTTTTGAGCTCAAAAGGTTAGAACAGATATTTCTTTAAGCTCGGAGGGCTCGAAGTAGGATATAAATTATATTTTCGAGCTCGAAGAGCTCAAAAACGTCATAAGTTCAATTTTAAGCGCTTAGATATGAAATTAGCGGGAGGTTGCGGTGATTGCCTTTAGGGTCATCCGTTTTCCAGATTTTTTTACAGACAAATGTTTATAAAAATTGAGCCATAATAGATATCGAGCATGTAAAAACTTTATTATATAAATCAATAAATTGTCTACAAGATCGTCTTTAATGTCAAAGACCGTATCATCAATAGTTTAGAAGTTATAACAATTTATGTTGACAAAATAGTTGACCGCTTCAACTTTGATGGGGTAAAGTATTTCAAAATTCAATGAAAAATAGAGAAAAATTTTTTTTACCACTTTTATGCACAGGGCTGTATTTGTAATTTTTTAAAGCTACGAAAAAAAAATATAATGAAAATGGAAATTTATTTATAACAAATTGTTTATAAAATAAACAATGAAAATTCAAATAAAAATTTTTTTTTTTCATAATTAAATTGAGAATTGTAAATGATGATTAAAAAAAAAATGATTTTTTTATAAATAATTTAAATGGTGGATAAATGAAAAAAACAATTATAAACAATTAAAATATTTTTTTTAAGAAAAAAAATTTTTTTTTTAAATCATTATTTTACTGAGACAATAAAATGACAAAAAAAAATTTTTCAAAAATATTCAATTTGTCTATTTGTTTATGAAAAATTTTTAAACAATTAATGTTAAAAAATTTTTAGCCAAGCTACCAAACGCAATATATGAATACAAAAACAACCAAAATTAAAGATTTGGGAAAAAAAATTTTTTTTATAACATTAGCCGGATATTTCAATTTTTGATAACTTTGAAAAATCATTATAAACAAACGAAAAAACTTTTATAAACTTTTACAACGGAATCTTGTTCATTATGTATATAGCAAGAGCTCCTAAAAGAAAAAAAAATTATAGACACAATTTGTAAACTTTTATACAAGATTTTATTAAAACTCAAGTCTCCGAAAAATTTATTAATTAACAATTGGATAACTTAAATAAAAATTAAGCTAAAAAATTTTTTTCTGCGGGACTATATTCCTTCAAGTGTCTAGATGACATTATAATTTATTTAGATTTTTAAATTAATATTGAATGTTCTAAAAAAATTATTTTGTGTTGCATACCTTGCTTGGCGGGGACGCCTAGGCTCCGAAACGGCCGCGCGAAGCCCAATTTTAAACGTTAAATTAAAATTGTAAATAATGGAGCTACAACTTCGGGAGTCGAGACTTATCTTACTAAAATTTTCTCCTCTTTTAGGATCTTT
Organism: Cotesia vestalis; assembly: GCA_000956155.1. Taxonomy (NCBI): domain Eukaryota; kingdom Metazoa; phylum Arthropoda; class Insecta; order Hymenoptera; family Braconidae; genus Cotesia; species Cotesia vestalis. The sequence goes on from JZSA01005921.1 coordinate 19,826, forward strand.
TTTCAAATTTCAGATATCTGTTATATTTTTGAAATTATAGCAACAAAATGGAGACTACTTTTTTTACATTTCGTTTTTTGTTTATAACAAATG
>JZSA01005922.1:0-29964 GCA_000956155.1 Cotesia vestalis
AAAGCCCATTAACAAGCTTCAATTTTCATGTCATTTTATTTACCTAAACTTAAAATAACCTATTCGTCCGTAGGTTTTTTATGAAATTTTACTTTTGCAGTCATTTTTTTTCTTTGTTTTGATGTATTTTTACTACTTTAAGTAAATTATCTAATGTTTTTCTACTGAATATATCTTCTATCTATGAATAAAAATTTTTTTTAGTAGATTATATAGAAATATAACTATTGCATTAGTCTTCATAACGGAACTTTCGAAAAATTTTACTATATTTCGACTCAGCTCGACAAACGGATTAAAAAAAATGCAGGTGGTTCCAAAGTTTATTTATGTATGTATTTATTAAACGTAATATCTTATTCAATTTTCATGAACTGCATCTTAAAACTTATAAAATAAGCTTCAATTTGCATACTTAGTTTATTACTCAAATTGTCTATATTTACTTCTATCGAGATATTTAATTTTTTGGAGCAAGAGAGAAATTTTCTAAAGACAAGAAAATTTACTTCTATCAAGAATTAAATTGCTTAACAAATAAATGTGAATAAGAACCGAAATAATACAAATAAGCGTCAATATTATTAAAAATGTATTCGATACATTGCATTGTTAACGTGACTGTAACTGTTAATCTTTTTAATAAAATTTTTAGAACATTTACAGATGAAATAAATGACTATAACACATGAGACTTCATAGCAAGATTGAAAAACTGTGATAATAACCATAAACACAACTTAAATTAGAAATAACTTTATAAGAATTGATTTTATCAAAAAATTATTAGGAAATTTATTTGTAAAGCATTCAATTTCCCATTAGAATTTGCATTGATTATAATCATAGTGGCATTTTCTTTGAAAGAAAATAAATTAATTCCAGAAAGTTACAAATTCCCATGATATTTATATGGGAAACGTAACTCGATTTGGGTACTGTTAAATTTGGTAATTAAGAGCTTATTTATGTCAGATATTTTTTTTTTTATATCAAGAACTGAAAATACAGGGGGCGGCAGCGAAAAAAAAATCAACTTAGAAAATGACGGACACTCTAATGCTTAATATATAATTATTTATAGTTACATATAATTGTATATAATTCAGTATGTTTTTTTTAGTTTTATATATTTATGTCTAATTATGCAAAAATATAGAGAATATATAGTTATGTATTATACTATATAATAGGTTGATTATTTTCGTATCATTACCTATAACAATATAAAATTATATACCTTTATATAAAATTGTATATACCTATGTGAAATTATGTATAGTTCTACATATTTCTATGAAATGTTTTTAGTTATTTTTGTTTAATTACACCGGAACACAAAAAAAAACTAGTTTGGCCCGGTCACCCTCCAGTTTTTAGCAAAATGCAAAAAACGCTAAAAAATAGCAAGAAACTGCAGTCATAGCAATGACGAAATTCTTGTGGATCCAGATCAAGTATGATTTTTGTGTATTACAATTTATTGATTTGAAATCTGAACGTTAATTAGCCCGGTAAGCCGTCTAAATTAAAAAAAAAATCAAAGCAATAAACCTAAAAAAATCGTACTAAATCATGAAAAATTGAAGTTATTGGGATTAAATTTTTTTTTCGACTCAGATCGAGTATGATTTTCATGTATTTTGTTCCACTGAATTTGAATCTGAAGTTTTCTTGTCCCGTTAATGTTTTAATAATAAAAAAAAATTTTAAAAAACCAAAAAAAAATATTGCAGTTACAAATGTGAAAAAAAAAATTTATAAAACATGATCAAAAACTTTTCTTGTATTTTTTTACGCATAAAATACAATTTAAGAATCTAAAAATATAAGAAAAGTACCATATGGCAGCCGAAATGGAAGTAGATTTCATAATAAATGTGAAAATCTAAAAATTACTTTGATCGAAAACGACGACAGCCATAATGAATACGGATCATTTTTCAAACTTAACATACTTATTCTACAGATAAACATGAAGATCATGTTCGAAGATGAGCTTAATAAGTCTTGTTATTTCCGCCTAAGGATAATAAGTATTATTATTATATTGATGTTAATATTTGCGGATATTTTATTTGTAGTATGAAATTATACAAATTTTTATTCAATAGTGTTATATCCGGCGTTGCCTCATACAACACACAGGGTCTCTGCCCTCACGACGAAAAGTGCAACGCTTGCACTTTAAAGGACAATCACTCGGACTACACCTCGATTAAGAAATGAGCACACTGTCCACGTTCTGCCAAATTTGCATTTTTAGATCAATAACAAAATTTAACTCCCTTCCGAAAATCGCGATCCGAGTGTATAAAACCACCAAACACCACAGATCAGTTGTTCAATCTTTTATTAAAGAATATGAAGGAAGGTATCCTCGTAGAACCCGCGTGTGTCCTTGTACCGCGTGACATACGAGGCAGTATAAAGCACTAGGTCGCTTATACGAAATTCTAAATTCACTATTGTCTCATTTGATTCATCAAATTATATTTTCTACGAACTGCGTCAGAGTGCTCTTCAAGCTGTATCGAGGACCCCGTTGTCCGTAGTGATATCTTTCTCTAAATTATAACCTTTCGATCTATTATTTAATTAACGGCGGATCTAAGTACCTGCCGGAGTAATTACTCTGTCCACGAACTCATAATAAAACATTGTTAACCACAAAATATAGTTATAAGTGAATATTTATTAAGTGAAATATTGTGCATTGAGTGCGTCTCGCCCGTAGGGCTAAACATTGAATGAAAATTAAAACCCCGAATATCGTGAAATCCATCATTTCTAAGATAAGTTCCTGAACCTCTTTCATCACATCGATCTCAACTACGAGAGAAGGGAGAGAAACCAATCCAGGATCTACCGATCGGCAGTTCAAATTCGAATCAATTATAAAAATAATGAAGACCGTAAGTTCAGTTTCTGTTATCGACTTCTCTTTAAATTCGCTGTTGGGAACCCTGATTACCAGGAGGCGTTCGAAATCCACTATAAAAATAAAACTCTTGTAGTCCTCTACAAGAGAAAATCTATCTTAAAACGTGTCCGAGCCTTCTCAAGACCCACTCTACCGATTATTATTTAAATATCTACTTTAAATCTACTATTCTCTAGTTAGATCCCGTCTAGAATATGCCTCGATTGTATGGTCTCCAATTTATGATGTTTACTCAAACAAAATTGACAAAATACAAAAGAAATTTCTTAAATTTCTCTCGTGGAGGACTGATGGATTTTATCCTGACCCTGGGTCGGACTATGTCAGCCTCTGTAGTAAGTTCCGCGTACTCACTTTACATGATCGTTGGTTATGTGCATCTGCTATGTTTGTAGTGCGTTTAGTTCAAGGCAAAATTGATTGTGCACGGCTTCTTAGTCTAATAATGTTTAAGGTGCCAGTGCGTAGGTGCTGTCCACCCTTCCATCTTCCAATAGCCAACACCAACTTTGCCACCTCTACTCCTACTTATCGTATGATGGATGCTTTTAATAAACTATATAACGCTGATAATAACTTGGATGTGTGGATGATTCACGATATAAGCACTTTATGTACTATTCTTTCTGCGAATTATTGTAATACTATGTAAGATAAGTTTATCGATGTATTCTCAATCATTGTATTTGTATTGAACTCTACTATGCTCATATTTGTAACTATATTTAAAGAATCCTGTTAGTGGCTCTGCTGTTGGGTTCAGTGTCTGTTATAAATAAATAAATCAATAAATAAATAAATAAATCAGATATCTCAAGCCCGTGACGCTATCTGACGGAAGCACAAGATGTTGAAGTTAGGCAAAGATACAGCTGAAAAAGCCATGGAAGAAATGTTCAAGCCTATTGTGACACCACTTCAGATATTGGCTATCGATGTCGACATCAATAGAATGAATTTATTGATTGGTTATCGCTCTCGCTAGACATGCGCAAAAGCCTTCTTCCCAAGTCTATGAGAAAGAAGACGAATTATTATCACTATCTTTTCGCAACCACGCTTTCTAGTAGTCGCATCGCCATTTTCTAATTCGCTTTCGCTATTACTAAATTACCGCTTGTTTTTGCTTAATTAATAATTAACTTCGCTTAATAAATTGTGCTTAATTCTTTAAGTCTGTTTCAGATAAATTGTGTTTATTTGTGCACTTTTTTCACCGCTTTTACTGTGCAAGCTGAGTGTTCAACCTCGTGTCTACCGGCTTCGCTCTTGTTCTATAAATTATAAATCCGCTTTTTTCACAACAATCCGCTATTGAATATCTTAAATATTTAGTGTAAATATAGTCAATAAATTTATAGTGTTATTTTTGATAATTAGTTCCGCATTTTAATTGAGATAACCAGACCAAAACCTGATCCTTAGTTTTTCCGCTATTTCAGCATTTTACAGTTATAAATAAATAAATAAATAAATAAATAAATAAATATAATTAATTCGGACATAACAATAGTGTCGAATTGACAATATTTTAGTGATAATAATTTTTTAACAAAATATTTGTTCCACTGATATACATTTCAGAAAAAATATGACATTTACAGACAAATTATACTGTCATAATTTACTAATTACAATATTTTTTTAACAATTTTTCGTAAATGAGGGAACATTTTCCGATGACTTGTTCAAAAAATTTTCTTTCTTCTAATTAAAAATTGCAGAGATATTAATTACGAATAATCAAAATTACGCAATTCACTATTAAATATCATCAACTTTATTGAAAATAATTTATTTAATATGAAAATAAAAATGAACTTTGTTCAAGAAAGTAATCCTAGAATCAAGAGAATTATTTAGAAGAATATCCAAAATCTTGGATAATTTTATTTTCAAATTCAAAAATGCTCGTTTGAATGTGCTCTAGTTACTGTAGATTTCTATGAAATCTACTTATAAATTTCATAATCGGCATAGCGGAATAGGATATAATTTTGGGACTACACATATGATATGATACTCAAATTAAAGCTTATTTGAAGAGCTTTCAGATGCAATTTACAGAGATTCAATAAATTATCCCATTCAAAAGTTATTTTGTGGCAGAAACCAGTTTGCAAATTATTAGTTAAAAGACCAGTGTACATCTTCAATGCATATGCTTTCAAATTGCTGAACGAGTCCAATTAAAACTCACTTTAAGTAATCTTCTATTTAATCCTAATATCTCCTTTAGGGGCAGCTATTTCAAAATTTTGTTCCATGATCGCTCTAATGTTTTACTATCGATACGGTTCCACGCATCGATCATCAGTTGACAACATGTGTCTACTTTTAAATTTTTGATTATTGACCTTATAGAATGTTGATTATCATCCTCTAAAATGATGTAGCGTAAAAAATCTTTACGATAGATTCGTTTGAAATTTTCTATGACACCTTGATCCATAGGTTGTATTATTGAAGTCACATTAGGAGGTAAATATTTTATTGTAAACGAGTTATGAATAATATTCAGCACAGTAGCCGGTGGATGACATGGTGCATTGTCTAAGAGAAGTAAGACATTACCATGATTATCGTTTAATCCGTGAAATTGTTGTACTTGTGGTACAAAAGTTTCTTCGTACCACTCCGTGAATATTTTTTGATTTATCCACGCTTTTCTAGTATATTTATAAGAAATTGGCATACTATTAAAAATTTCACGATTTTTTGATTTCCCTATGACCAATAATGGCAAACGATGAGTTCCACTAGCATTCGCGCAAACAAGAACGGTCACAGACTCTTTTGAAGTCTTAAAACCGGGCGCTGCAGATTCATTTCGTAAGACTAATGATTTTGATGGCAATGCCTTATAATCTAATCTTGTTTCGTCAGCATTATATATAAAATCCTTCGTGTACTTGCTCTCATTAATTATATCATGAAGTGTGTCTACAAACGTGTTAGAAGCTTTCACATCTGCTGATAGTTTATCTCCACAAATTCGAAGTGACCTTATTCCGTGTCGAGATTTGAATCGTTGTAGCCATCCACTACTTGCTTGAAAATGTGTCACACAATTCGAAAGTTCATGGATAGATTTTGCTTTTTCTCGTAACAACGATCCTGAAATCGGTTGTCCAGTTGATCGTTTTTGTACAAACCATTTGAAGACTGCTTGATCCATGCCAGGATTTGTTGATTCTTTCATAATTTTTCGTGATAAATTTCCATCATTCTCACAGAGTCTCGATGAATAGTCAATAATTTTTGAAGAATTTTTTTTTATATCAGAAATTGTCGACGCACCAACTCCATATTTAAGAGATAAAAATTTTCCACTTTCACCATTATGAATACTCAAAATAACATCTAGTTTATCTCTCAACGAGAGAACTTTGCGTTTACGGTTTTTATTCATTATTTTTTGTATAAAAAGACGATAATTAATATTTTCAATGGGTTTTAAATATTGTTATTTATTTTGTGTAAGTATAAATAGGCTTTTCCCGTTACTCAGACTAACAAGTGAATATGCTGTTATATTTGATTACACTAATACAAACCATTTATGTTGAAAATGACTACTTCGATAAGTCTGACTAAGCAAGATATTAAGTCAATGTAAAAGAGTTGTTAATAAGTATTCAACAAGGAAGTGATATTTTATCAAATGACTGACTCAAGACTTTCTTAATTGATACTCAAGATACATATTTATAAAATGAATAATGTACTCCCATCATATTGTCTTCTATTACACTTATACATTCAAAAATCACTCATTGACTGATGCAAAATAATGGCTTAAAAATAACTACACATTTGTGTTTTTTTTTAATCCCATAATGGCGTTGTTACTTGAGATATATGTGATAACGATTAAATACAGAAGCAGAAATATGAAGAAAATTGTGACAGGGAAAACTGAACTTCCCATGGTCGTTATCGACCACTTTATTGACGCCACGATAAATGAGGGTTTTCCCTTACCGTTCGATTTTTGACAAGTAGTTCAGACTTGTAACCGGGCGTGCAAATCGAAAGTCCCCACTGCTGTCCCCAAAACGAAGCGGGGTTGACAATAGGAAAGTTCGAGAACTCGGAGTTGAGGGTTATAAAAGAGCCGACAAAAGAAACATCGAGGCTTTTTGAGCCAGGCCTTGGAACAAGTAACGCTTTTGAGCCAGTGGCGCTTCTGAGACAGTGAGGCCTTTGACAAAACAGTGAGTCAGTGTAGTGCTGTGTAATAAATTCTGTCATCGAGATTTGGGACCATCAAGAAGGAAGTCAATGTACGATCCGGAATTTGGGAACCCTTTGCTTGGAGCCAGATAGTTTATTGGAAACGAGAGAGACCAACCAGCCGCTGATTTCGCCAGTTTTCAACCATGACATCGGTCAACGTTTGGGGAATTGGAAAAGTTAAGTCAGGTATTATTATTACAATTATTTCAGGCCAAGCTTGAATTTGTAAATTGAAAGGCCGAATTAACTGTAATAAAATTTTGTCAATTAATGATCGCTATTGTCTCAGATGTCACTTTTAATTTAATAGATTCTTTTATAAGTAAATTATTCAGCAATGTCAATTATTTAGTTGTTACAAGTCTTTTAGTTATCAGAAATTAATTAAGTAAAATTATCTTGCTAAAATTTGAAATAGTAAAAGCAATTGTGTAATTTAGATAGTCAAGGTCACTTTGGAAAATATATAAGTTAAATATTTAATAAGGCTTGTTAAAATTGGTAGAATTTGTAATTTGAAATTTTGTAAAATTAATTCTAGGCCGTTGGGCTGAATTCAATTAATTAGTAAATTTAGTGAATTAATTTATTGAGAAAACTGTTAATGAATTTAGTTGAGAAATTTTGGTAATGAATTAATTTAGTGAATTTTTGATATTTTGTATTAAAGAATTGTTAAGCGTAAAATTCCAAGGATTTAGATAATTAGTCATTCGGAGAATTTAGTAGAAATAGGATTAAGAGAAAGTGAGTTAGCGTCCGGTGGACGATGTTATATGTAAAAAAACGAATAAATGATAAAATTAAGAATCCGTCAGGTTGACGTGGAAATTTGGTAAATTGAGATGCCGTCAGGTTGACGAGGAAAAAAATATAGCATTTTAAGGTATTCCGTCGGAGTGACGAGGTAATAGAAAATTGGTTAATTAGTTGTAAGAAAAATTGGCAAGGGCCATTGTAGGTGAGAGGTTCTCACGATTAAGTTAATTCGGCAAGGGCCAACGTAGGTGAGAGGTTCTCACAATTAAGTTAGTTATAAGTCAAATTGTTAAGTTTGAAAATTGATTGAATAAATCATTTTAATTGTTATAAAATAATTTTCTCAGTTTTATTTACAGCCTTTCTCGGACTTCTCACGACCCTGTCTTTTCCCTCTCATGTTCCCCGGTTTCTGGGACACCGTGTCTAAAATCCCAGTGGCGCCCTTTCTAAAGAGGAAAGGGGTAGCTAACTGAACCTGGGCAAAACACCCTGGTTACACTTTAAATGCAATTCTCACCTCTTTCAATTGTTCCTCGGAAAGTTTCCTGCAAAAATCTTTGTGTTTTATAAGTCTAAAAAATTTTTTTCAAAAAATATAGAGAGTTTAAGAAAATTCAAGAATTCGGAAAGTCAAAATTTTGACTTTGGACCACAAAAGTGGTCATAACTCCTGAAATAATTGCTCTAAATGCGATTCGGGCCAATATAAATTGTTCCTCGGGATATTTTCTACAAAAATCTTTGTTTTTTATAAGTCTAAGAAATTTTCTTCAAAAGATATAGAGAGTTGAAGGAAATTCGGAAATTCTTAAAGTCAAAATTTTGACTTCGGCCACATAAGTGGTCATAACTCCTGAAATAATTGCTCTAAATGCGATTCGGGCCAATATAAATTGTTCCTCGGGATATTTTCTACAAAAATCGAGGAGAAAACTTTAAGGAAAGACGAGAAATCCAGGAGTAAGAACGTCGAGGGAGGTTAGACAAAATAAAAACCCCAAGGAAACTCCAGGTACAATAAATACGTCTAAATAGATTCTCGATGAAGCGGCATCAGCCAGGCCTTAAGTCGGCTGAAGGTTATCGCCATTTCGCGTTCGGTCACAATCATTAGTTTAAATAAAAATTTAATTAATTAATCTTACCAAAATTTAATTAATTGGTCTAATCAGAATTTTAAGTAGTCGTTAATTTTACCAAAGTTTAAGAATTAATTTAATTGAATATTAAGAATAATTAACAAAATGTTTAAGAACAAAATTTGGTAAACTAATTAGAATAAAGTCCGAATAAAATTAAGAACTAGTCCGAAATAAAATAACTAAATATTTAATTAATAATACCAGGAATTATTTCGGGTTATTAATTACACACGTAGGCAAAGTCTGGATTAATATTACTAGGAACTATTTCAGTTTGTTAATTCATGACTTGAGTGTCACGTGAAAATTTGGTCTCTGATAATTGAGTTTGAGTAAAATCAGTCAATTCTGTTTCAACCAAAATCATCAAAATAGTTTAGTAAAATATTTTAGAAAAATCATCAAAAGTAAAAATTAGTTAAAATCAACATAAATAATTTGGAACGAATTTTCAATTGTGTAAAATAAATAAAAGTAAAATTAGAATCAGAAAATAATTTTAAGAATATAATTGTTAAAATCATTTAGTTAAAAGTAAAAATAAATCACTTGTAAATTTCATTTGAAGAAAAATTTGACAAAAGTTTGGGAGAGGGTCCGCCATCTTGTCTCGAGCTAAAACGCTGAGTAAAGGACATACAAGGTCGAGACTAAAAATCTCAAGGCGTTGTAAAATAAAATATAATCTCCAAAATTAAAATAAAATAAATTCTAAGTTTCAAGCAACACAATGAAAGTAAAATAAAGTAACTTAGTAAGATTAAAATAAACTCAGTTATTCAGAGACAAATAAAATAATTTAGTTAAAATTAAATTGAATAAAAGCAATTGTCAAATTTTTAATTCGGATATTGAAATCAAATAAATAAATTAATTAACCCTGACAAAATGATTTGGACAAAATTAAAACATTGAAGTAAATATAATAAAATTACAAAATTCGGCAAAAATGAAATTTGAAGAAAATAATTTATAAAATAAAACTGAATAGATTTTAAGGATATTAATTAAGAAAAGTTAAATTATAAAATTTGGCGAAAATAAAATTGACAAAGAAGATTAAATTTGTAAAATACCAGGACGTAGCGAATATTTTGTCGGCAGATTATTAAGACCTCTGTCGTCAAATTTTAACTTATATTAATACAAGATACAAAGACCTCTTAGTATTAAATATTTATTGTTGTATGATTAAGAACACGGCATTAAATTAACTAAGAATTTTAATTAGGAAATTAACTTAAAAGAATTTTAATAAGAAAATTAATCTCGTTAAGTATTTGGATTGGGAATGAATGCAAAAATTTACTCAAAGGAAAATTAGTTAATTGAAATTTAATTTGGATTTAGAAAATTTATTAATCGGATTTAATTTGAAAAAATAAAAGAAAATAGTAGCCTTGGAAAATAATTAACAAAGTATGGAAATTTTAGTTAGTGTGTTTGAATGTTAATAATTATATTGTGGGTGCGTGTGGAAAACTATGAAAATTCTGAAATTGTGAAACTATTAAAATATGGAAAATAATGGAAAATTGGAAAATAAGGAAAGTAATTAGAAACCGCGGTATGGTCGCTCCATAAGAGGGTATCGTCGGGATTAGGAATTATGATAGGAAACCGTCGTCCAACGGGAATAAGACTTAGTATTAAGTGTTAATAAATTGTAAGGGGAATATTTTGTCATGGGGTTGGTTAAATAAAATTTCTAAAATGAATTTCTTTGATAATTTCTGTTTCCTTCCGAGCAATCTCTCACGACCCTGTAGAACCTACTCCATGCTCCGGTCCAGTTTCTGGATACTGTGTCCAAAAATCCAGTGGCGCCCTAAATAAATTAAGGGGTGACTAAGGAGAACGAAGAGACTTTTTTAAGAGAGTCGTAACCGTTTCAGGGTAGCTAACTGAACCTGGGCAAAACACCCCGGTTACAAAATGACCAGTCAACTGACAAAATCTAAGTGTCTGTGTAAATGTGCATAGTATAAAAACGGGTAACGTCGATTTTTCTTACGATAAATGTTGACAGAATTTGTCAATTACCTACACTAGACTGCATTTACTTCAGCTCGTCCTCGATCCTCAGTTAACTCCGACAGGGCGTCTGGTGATGTTTATTTAATCAGTATAGATGATCAGGATGACGATACTTGAAATTCTAAGTTTCCTAAAGACAAAGAACGGCCTAGGTGTTGAAACAGATGTCGTTCGCTTATTGGTCACCCCTATTATTTATTTAGGGCGCCATTGGATTTTTATCCACAGAATCCAGAAACTGGACCAGAGCATGGAATAATTCTACGGGGTCGTGAGAGGTTGCTAAGGAAAAAACAGAAATCATTAAAAAACATTGATTTTCAAAACTAATTCTATTTAACCAACCCTTTTACAATAACAAAAGCCCTTACAAAATAGTTAACACTTAATTCTAAACCTTATTTCCGTCTGCGCCCCCGACTCGGGCGTCTACGCAGCGGTTTTCTATCAAAGAGACTAATCCCGACTGTACCCTCATATCGAGCGTCTATACAGCGGTTTCTAACTTACTACCGTTGTACCTCTGACCTGGGCGTCTATACAACGGCTTCTAAGTGTGTCCAGGAAGCAGAGGACGATACCATGAATCTCTAGGCTACACTGCAATGATAATAATCCACACACATCCATAATTTAATAATTTTTCCTTCTTAATCCCTATTGCACCTCCACCTTAGCGTCTATGCAAAGGTTTTTAAGTGTGCCCAGGAAACAGAGGAGGGTACTATGAATCCCTAGACAGCATTATAATAATCATCACATACCCATACACACTATAAATTTATCCAAACACACGAAATATTTTCCCAAATTTATAAAATTAATTTTTACAAAATTTCTTAATTTTCCCGAGTTTAATTTCAATTAACTATAAATTAATTTCCCAATTAAAATCCGATTAGCTAATTTTCCCTAAATCAAGTTTTATTGGTGCGTTATTTTCTTCACTCTGTCTCTCCCCAGTCTCTCTCTCGACACCGGTGCTTCTATCTCGGGGACTTACTCACTAGTTATACTCGGGTAAAAAACTTTATATATAACTATATGTAATTATATACAAATCATATATAATTATATATAATGACTTTCGGGGTTTCGTATAATTATATATAATGACTTTCGGGGTTTCGTATAATTATATATAATGACTTTCGGGGTTTCGTATAATTATATATTATGACTTTTGTGATTTCGTAGAGTTATATATAATTTTGAAAAGTTTTATTTTACATAATTTTACATAAAAATGTACAGCAATTTTATTTTAAATTAAAATAATTACATAATTACCAAACTCTGTTTGATTTATCTGGCCTTTTACATACATAGTCTCCCGGGTAAAAAAATTATATATAATTCTATAGAACCATATATAATCTATATATGACGTCATATAATTTATACATAACTATATGTCATTACATGTGTTCGTTTTTAATATTTGCTCGAGTATAAATATTCAAGTTCTCATCAAGAAAACTTTCGGTTATAATCAAAAAGCGATCATTTTCGTGGGCTTCATAATTAATTGGATTTCCCAACCACAAATAAATTTGTAACTCTCGAGCTTGTTCATTTTGATTAGTTTCTCCTATTTTACATTTAAGCATTTGTACACCTTGAATAATTTTTAAGTTATTAACTTCAAGACTTTCATGTATATTAATTTAGAGGATTTATTAAAATTTAACCAATTAAATAATTGTCTTCGAATAAATTAATTTATTAATAGTCAATGAATCTTTCTATCAATGTATATTGATAATTAATAATTTAAAAACAAAATAAAAAATTTTGTTTATTACGCATCGATCATGCATACGATTTGCATTACTTGTCTCGGCTTTGTCTCGGCCAACAATTACATGTGATCTGAGATTTTTCTTATTTTACTGGCCTAGGTATGTAATATACTATTCCAGTGTAAGCCGAAAGAATTCAGATTCGATCTTGAGATGGTTTTATATTGAGTTTAGTGCGTGGCCAAATAGTCGACTCTCTCTTAAAGTCGCGAGTTTATATTGTAAATTTTTGTGTTTACATTTTCTAACAATTTTACAACTAATGAATTTATAATCGTATCTAAACAATTTGATTACACCATTAAATTAACGATGATTTCCTGATCCTGCTTCTATTTTTAATTATAACAAATTATTAAATATTTTGCTGAATAATTTACCGCGTAATTTTCTAATGTTAAATTCATTTTTGTCTCAAATAATTCAGTTTGACGATTGACTTAATTTCATTTTTACTGGCTTAAGCCAAATTATTAATTGCTTGATTATTAATAATTATTATTCTACACACGACATGAGAATCGGAGATTAATACTCAGAAATATGTTTCTAGTATTATTAAACTAGATAAGCCTATGTGTTAAATAAGTAACCTGACTAAGACGAATCATTTTTCCTAAACAAATTAATTAATAACCCGAAATAGGTCCTGGTATTATTAATTAATTGTTTGATCATTTTTCTAATTTTAATTTTAAAAACTAACGATTGTGACCAAGCACCAAACGGCAGTGACCTTCATGAGGCCTCGCTGATGCCGCAGTCCCGAAGAATAATTAACTCGTTATTTATACCTGGAGTTTTTATAATTTTTTATCAGCACTCCCTCGATGAGCTGCAACTCCTCGTCTTCGGGTACTGGTGTAAATTTTCCCTGGTGAGATATTCTCAACTTGGTGGCAAAACTGTGGTCACCATCACTCGCTCCCTAGATATTTATATAGCCTGTAACCGCAAATCAGCATTAGAAATTATCACAAATTAAAATTAATTTATGCAAGCTGACATTGGGCCTAGCAAGCAATAAATTAATGAAGTGTTATCGCTTCGTTCCACGTTGGTCGAGCGGATAACAAATAATTACCTTTGCTGGATGTTTTTGGAAAATTTGCGTGTCGTCCAGTCGAGCCACTCAGTCACAATGAGTCTTACCAAATTTTCTTCTATCTTTTCTTGCTTCCTCTGCTTTCCCCACTACCACTGCGTCGGCTTCTCCACCTTGGGAACTCTTTTCGTAGCTTCAGCTATGTTTACGAGGACTTAAGATCACAGCGCACTATGATCCGTCGATAATTAACACAGTGCGGATAAAAGAGCCTTTAACGGGTAACGATCACTCCGTTACAAAGTCTAGAAAAGGGACGAAGCACGGAGGTGTTCTCATCGAAATGGCCCGAAAACCCACACCACGAGGCAATCGAGCAGCCTTCTGCAAGAAAGACGAGGCCAGCGGGATTAAGGCCCTTGTTAACTGCCGTATACGCCCAGTTGTAAAAGTAACCCCTTTGCCTTAAATATCTTGGTTTTGGGCACCAAACACGTGAGTGTGCGGGACCAAACAGAAGCAGGGGTTGCTTAAATGTGGCGGAGAAAACCACAAGGCCGTAAACTGCACGGAGAAGCCAAAATACTTCCTTTGCACTTTGAACAAAGATGCCTAGGACAGTTTATGCCATATTTCTGGCACCGAAGCTTGCAAGACATTCCGCCTAGGACTTGAAGAAGCCACAAGAAGGCAGAAATGACCTGCATACAGCAAGGCGACTTGGATAGGTGCGCTTTGGCGCAAAACCTGCTGCGCCAGCGCGTCTTTGAAGATAAAATCGACATCTGTCTTATCTGCGAGCAATATCTAAACATCGAAGGAAAAACATGGTTCGCTGATAAGTCCGGCACAGCAGCGATCTGGATAGCAAACTCGAAGAAGGTCACCGTCAACAACAACGGAAGCGGAGTAGGCTTCGTCTGGATTGAGACTTCCACGACCTACTTGATGAGTGTCTACCTTTCACCCAACGAAAGGATTAGTGAGTTTCACCAGAAGTTGGCAAACATAGAGGACACCATCGGCAAGCTCGATGGCGATGTCATCGTAGCTGGTGATTTCAACGCCAAATCGGCTGAATGGGGTGCTGACTTCTCTGACACCAGAGGAAACGAAGTAGCAGACTTCGCAGCAAGACTTGATCTCATAGCGCTGAACACTGAAACTACTACAACCTTTAGACGACCGGAGTACAAGGAATCCATCCTGAACATTTCGCTGGCAACTCCAAGGATAGCCAACATGATTGAAAACTGGACTATATCCGAAGAATACAGTGGTAGTGGTCACCAGTATGTGACATTCAGAGTTGAAATGGCACCTGTTCCAGCTCCACAATGAGTTCTTCAACAGTGAAAGTGGAACGCCAGGAGGCTTGATCCAGATGCATTGCGAGAGTCACTTGCACAGAGCTGGTCTACCCGACAGAACAATCCGACTCCGGATACCTGCAACGAGACGGAAAAGGCAGTACTCAAAGCGATGAAGGAAATCGTTGCCGCATGTGACGCCTCTATGCCGCGGCTGAAAAATCGGATTTTCCACAGGCCGGCGTACTGCTGGACAACAGAGACAGCAGAACTTCGCAAAAGATGCTATGAGCAATTTCACCGCGTAACAAGAGCTACGAAACGCTCCCTGAACCAAGACTCATATTCGAACGAGTACAAGCAGGCCAAGAAGACGTTAAACAGAGCCATCCAAGCAAATAAAGCGAGGTCGCGGAAAGCGATCTATAACCCGCCGCGGGAGAAGAAACACTACATTAAAAACAGCAACCCAACACCCTTTACAATCGAGGAAGTACAAGACGCGGCTAAGTCTCTCAAGACAGGAAAGGCACCTAGCCTTGATGGCATCCCGGCGTCGGTGATCAAGACTGTAGCCCCGGAATACCCAGACGTACTCCTGAATACTTACAATGCGTGCTTGACAACTGGCACGTTTCCTGCGGTCTGAAAGCGGCAGAGATTGGTTCTCTTAGACAAAGGTAAAGGAACCCCCGTAACACCTTCGTCGTTTAGACCACTCTGCATGCTGGACATTGCTGGAAAACTGCTGAAGAAGCTCATACAAGGGAGATTTCGAAACGACATCGATCGTGCTGGAGGCTTTGCCAACAACCAACGTAGCTTCCGGAAAGGTCGTTCGACAGTCGGAGCGATCGAGAAAGTCATAAAGACAGCAATACAAGCATAGTCTAACATCTTCAAAGCTCGTTAAGTATGTTTTCTCCTCACACTTGTAACGGGTAAAATTAGGGTTATTTTTAAACAAATGAAAATAACTATCCATCAGCGCCCCCCCCCCCTCCTGCTCGAATTTGTCACTCGCCGGAGTCCAGGATGAAAAAGGGGTGGTCAGAACAAAATTGGCACAGTAATCAAAACTATAGTCAACTAACATACCCAGCCCGCTTCGCCGGGCTTTATTTAAGCATACATGAATTAAATTATTAACATAATACAATAAATATAAGAATGAAACCGCCACAATAATAATGATCATTCTTCCTCAATTTCATTTTCTTCTACCCTTTTTTCTAGCGGGTAAAGATTATCACCTACAGCCATAAACATATTAGTTAAAATAATATTGTCTCTACGATGGATGCAGAAACAAATAGGGCTCGCTTGAATATTGACATTAAAAGTTAGTTGTAGAGCATGTGCGTTGTAAATATGAACTGCCTGAAAATCGATTGAATAAATATCTAATGTAGTGAATTAACTAATAATTTACCTGATGTTCATTAAATTTAAGAATATAGAGTGCGGAATAATCCCTCAACATCATTACATAATTAATATTATCATGCTCAACAGTGAACATGAAATATTTCACATTCCCAGATGATCTCACACCAATTATACTCGAAATTATGCCAGCAATTCTTATATATAAATAATAAAAAAAAATTAAATTTCCAAAATTAATAATTCAACGCGCAATCTCCTCTATTGCCCCGCTATTCTACTCGTTTCACGATACGAGACAAGCTAAGTGAGATAGAGAAAATAGAATGAAATAGAAGTAGAATGACTATAGTCTCGTGACGATTTGCAGCACGCTGTTCGCTGCCACGCGAAACGTTTGTAGAATGATTATCCTTTTACGGTTTATATTTTATCTAATAGGTTCGCAGGAAGTCTTTGCACTGTTACAAAAAAAAAAAAAAAAAAAAAAAAATGCTCTGATCAGCACCAAACTTTACAGGATTACTCGCTGGGCCAATCTGAAGATTGTCTCAAAATTTCATTGGAATCGGTCCAGCCGTTTCGGAGTCTATAAGGAACATACATACAGACTTTCATTTTTATATATATAGATTA
This sequence comes from Cotesia vestalis, assembly GCA_000956155.1. NCBI lineage: Eukaryota > Metazoa > Arthropoda > Insecta > Hymenoptera > Braconidae > Cotesia > Cotesia vestalis. The sequence continues at coordinate 17,304 of JZSA01005922.1, forward strand.
CGTGCAATCTCAGTAAAATAAATAAATCGGGTAACTAAATCAAACGTGAGTGAAACAGGTTATGTTAGAAACAAATCAACAATTTATTTATCGAACAATTAAATAAATCAAAAAAAAATAACCCCAAGTAGGAAACGAAAAGTACAAAGTAAACAAAAATACACATGTTACAATTTTAGGTTATGTTAGAACCCCAACACGAAAACTATATCAACAGGTGTTGTCAATCAAAACGCCAATACAAAAGAAGAACGATTTCAAACAATGCTCATACGTCGGTACAGCGCACGCATACCTTCCGAAAGTAGAGAAGATCCGGTCAAAACTGGTCTTTACAAAATGTCCGCACACATACAAATCTCACACGCTGTGAGTTTCCCCAAAAACCGCGAACTAAATTGCAAAAGCTAGTTTTCCCCCTCCCCGGGTGACTAGACGTCAGCCCAGGCTCTAAACCTCTACCCCGAGAGCAAGTGGAGAGTATCCTCCTCGCCCCCACCTACACGGCGTATGATCACCTACTGGATTTTAACAGAAGGCCAAAATCCAGGGAAGTCGAGTCTTAAGAGTGCCAAAACTATATCAACAGGTGTTGTCGATCAAAACGCAAAATACAAAAGAAATAAAAAATTACGATTTCAAACAATTTCATACGTCGGTACAGTGTACACGTATCTTCCGAAGGTATAGAAGATCCGGTCAAAACTGGTCTTTACAGAATGTTCGCACACATACAAAATCTCACATGCTGTGAGTTTTCCCCAAAAAAAAAATCGCGAACTAAAATGCAAAAAGCTAGTTTTCCCCTCCCCGGGTAACTAGACGTCAGCCCAGGCTCTAAACCTCTACCCCGAGAGCAAGTGGAGAGTATCCTCCTCGCCCCCACCTACACGGCGTATGATCACCTACTGGATTTTAACAGAAGGCCAAAATCCAGGGAAGTCGAGTCTTAAGAGTGCCAAAAAGTACTTACCAATGTTCAAGACGAACTGAGGTACATTTCCTCCGAGAGTTGTTGATGGAAGAGTATTCCCAGAACAACTACACTTCAGAAGACTTGTTTTTATCGAATTCAATTTTAGCACTTATTGTAACGGGTATTTTTCCGAGTTTTCAAAAGGAGTGTATTTTAACCGGTGTCGTGATTTTACACATAACTCATCATTATTTCGAACAAAATACACAAAGTGTTAATTAAACAACAACAACAAAGAAAACATGTTTGATAAATCAATAATTAAATCGTAAATAAACTCCGGTATGAATAATAATAATAATAGTAATAATAATAATAGTAATAATAATAATAGTAATAATGATAATAATAATAATGAAATATTTTGCTGCTCCTCCGTCTCGCTCGCACTCAAACTAGTATTTTAATTGGCATTTCCTTCATTGTCTATCCCTTCGGTTCGTCAAATTCTAAGTTTTTATTTTCGATAGAAAATTATTTTATATTTTAATCGGTCTTCTTTCATTATCTATTGATTCCGTCGCTTATTTTCTAAGTTTTTAGTTTTTAAAATCATTTCTCGTAAAATAATAATCGCTATTTCTTCCATTATCTATCCATTTCTCGCTTTTCCATACTAAAAATCGCTCCAGACTTAGAATATTTTTGCTCGCTTAAATTATTTCTTACACTAAATATTTTCTTCAACATAATTAATTTTTACTTGGTAATTAATTAAATTTAAATTATAAACAACGCAGTAATAATTTTAGTGAACATAAACTTTAATTAATTTGATCAATAATAAAAGAAAATATTTATCACAAATGAAAGAAATAATTAAATCAGTCATAGAAAATTATAAACTAACCAAACAAAATATAACAAGATTATGTAAGTAATAATACACAAATAATTTCTAATTATTGTCTGAGATTCTTGATTAATTAATATGCACTAAGTCCAATAAGCAATTATAATAATTTGATAAATAATACTAAATTAATTATTAAACTCAACTAAATAATACTCGGTTCAAAGAACAATATGTTAAAAATAATAGTCATAATAGTAATAATAATAATAATAGTAATAATACTGAACATGTAAATATTAATTAAAGTGAAAAAAAGAATTATTTAATCGGTTAAATAAATTAATTCCGGTAAAATCGGCCGGCCGAAGTATTAGGCAACTATAAAAATTGAAGAGTAGGTAGCCGCTATCACTTCCATCCTTGCCCCGTCCTCCTCTCGTCCATCCCTTCTCCATCCGCCAGTCCCTTTTCCCTACTCCCGTCCCTTTTCCCTTTGGCTGGGTCACACACTAGACGTTAAAAACGCCTTTAACAGCACAAATTGGGTAGATATTTTAGTCGCGCTGGAGCACAAATTTGACGCGGAACCAAAGAATCTGGCATTAGTCGACAGCTACTTTGAAGAAAGAGAGCTAATAGCGAAAACTACGGAAATCCTACAAGAATACACCATAACAGCTGGCGTACCGCAAAGCTCAATAATAGGGCCTGATTCATGGAACGCGGACTAAGATAAGCTCCTAAAAATTCCGTTTTCAAAGCAAGTAGAACTAACGGGCTTTGCAGACGACGTTGCGGCCAATATAATAGCAGACAGCATAAAAGAGGCCGAATAACTAGTTAGGGAAACCATTGACTTGATAAACACCACCTGAAACTCGCTAACCACAAAACCGAGATGGTCATTCTGACACGTCAGAAATGGTTCCCAAAACCATTCGCTGTGGACACGGAAGGAACAACACTGACGCCAACAGGGACGCTACGCTATCTAGAGCGGGGTAATGATAGACGAGAAACTACATTTTCGCGAACACCTCGATAGTTCATGCAGAAAAGCCAGCAAGACGATATCCAGCCTATCAAGGATCATAGCCAACACGATGGGACCACGAACCAAAAAGAGAAGAGTTCTTTTGGAAGTAGTCCATTCAGTACTGCTTTATGGAGCGGAAAAAATTTAATTTGATAGTTCCGGCAGACAAGTTAAAAATGTACACTGTTTCAGAAAATCTCATTACACAATTTTGTCCAATGTCTCAGTAAACCTATGAGACGCACCGTTTCGACGTTGTCGTCGTCTTTCAGGTTGTGTGTTAGAATGAATTTTATTAACAGTGAAATCCTGGAATTGAAATTTTTGAGTAAACTTATGGGCCACACCACCAGGAGATTGATGCTGATGCTAAGGTCGTGTGTGGCTATAAATTTAATGGACCGTAAAATCTTAGAAAGGAAATTCTAGGAGTAAGCCTATGGGCCGCATCACCTGGACATCGATGTTGAATTTCAACTTGTTTGTAAATATGAAGTCTTGCGACTGTGAATTCTTAGACAGGAATTTTCAAAATAAACCTCGAATTTGTCAAACAAAAGAAACTCACTATGTCTAACGCAAAATGAACGTTTAATTACTTTTGAATTTAATTTTAAAGTCGAATAACTTTAAAAGGAGTGAATTTGATAAGAAATGATAAGATACCTTTTTTGTAGAGCATAATATTTTACTGAAGAATATTTGTTTGCTCTAAAAAAAATATTGACATTTATGGTGCTTACAAGAATCCAGAATCAGAATTAAAAAATAGAAAATAATAAATCCATGTTTAAGGCTCAATTACAAGGAAACGACTCGTCCAACGTCAATTTACTAAGAGAGATTTTTCTGTAAGGAATTTTATTTTCTTTGAGGACATGAAATGGAAAAATTCGTACATTTGATGATATACGACTATTGTGTGAAGAATGCGGTATCTGTTAAAAAACCATTAGTCATAACGATACACTCCTTAATATTATTATTATTATTATCATCATGAACGATATTCTCACAGTGAAACAAACATATTCAAACAGTGAAAAAAAAAATAGAAAAACGGTTGAGCCTGAAGGCCATCCCTGAAACTTCTCGCTAATTCCACACCTAGGAGCTTAAAATTGCACTTATCGTTTTTAAGCTTTTCGAGCTCGAAAATACAATTTCTGAGGTATTTTAAGCTCTCCGAGCTTTTCTATACTTTTGAGCCCTTCGAACTGAAAAGGCTGATAGGAGTTTGATAAAACACTATTTTTTCAATTTTTAAACCATAATAACTTTTGAATGAATGTACCGATTTTAACGTGGTTGGCGGCATTCAACGCAGTTTTTTAAGCCTCATAGAGAATTTTTAACTTTAAATCGATCAAATTGGGAATTTTGGAGTCATTCCGAAAAAACACTTTTATCGGTTTTCTTTCGTTCACGATATCTCTCGAACTAATCAACTGATTTTGACTGGCTTAGCGGCGATCGACGTGGTTTTTTAATGTTAAAAGTTGATTAGTTTTTGGAGTTGATCGATAAAGACGTTTGGAAGTTATTCCAAAAAAAAACCACATTAAAAAAAAATGTTTTTTTGTTGTTGTTTTTTTAAGGTTTCTCAAAATCTACCGGACCGAATTGGTCCCAATAGTATTCAAAATCTAAATTTGGCCAATCTTTCTCAAATGGTGCCAACCGCAATGGAATCGATCAAACCGTTCAAAAGTTGTAAGCGGTTCACATACTTAAACACATACATACACACACACACACACACACACACACACACATAATGACAAAATCGCAGAGTAGTCAGGGAAGCTTCCTATGACCTTAAAATTTCGAGATCTGATGCAACTTTGATTTTTGCCAAACGAGGTAAAACCAATAACTTCAGATTTCAAATAAATAGAAGATATGATTGGTTATGCACATAAGACTAATATATTCAACATGTACTTACAGGCTTACTTAAATCGCTGATACAGATTTAATAACAATTGTTGAGTTATTGGAGAGGTACAGTTGAATAACAACTCTGGATAATACACAAATATAATTTTAACTAACAACACACTTAACAAATCAAACTTCGCGCGTTTCATAGGGGCTCTTTAAATTGAGTCTTTATAGAGGAGGATGGCCTAAAGCGGGTAAGCTAATGAAAATGGCCTAGAAGTTTATTTTTTCTTCCACTTACTAACAAAAATTATTCTATCCGACATAGTAGTGATCGAACTTCAATATTAGATAGAAATATTGTCTTAGTTTGGGCCTAAGAATATTTTGTTAATAAAAAATAAAAACTGTTTAAAAACCCGCTTTGTCCTAACCCTTAGCCCAAAGCGGATAAGCACTAAAAATAGATGAATCTTATGATAAAACTAAATTAGATAAAAAAATTGTGACATTCAAAATTCTGCGCCCTCCTACATTGTTCAACAAAACATTGCAGAAATTATCCGATTCTTTTTCATTGTCATGTTGTTGATTACTAGATAATTCGGCTTCTGATCTCACATTAGAAACATTTTCATTTCCATTGTCATCAGTAAAACCTTAATCATTAATAATTTTTACTTAATTTACCTTAGGTGATGTGCTACTTTCAGGAAAATTTTCGTTTTCACAACAATTAGATTAATTACTTATGCTGTCACAGCGTTTACTCACTGTAGCATTTCCCACCGTGCCTGAACACGCGAGTGTTGGAGGCTTCGCCAGATGGCGACACCTCCCGAGCAATTTAGAAAAATAATAATTTAAGATTTTAGTCTTAAGTTTGAATTTTTAATTAAAATTTTGATTTTCAGCTCGGAAGGTAATTTAGATGGTCGCCGACAATGTAAAATCCGCGGAATTTAATTTTCGAGGCTTAGTTTATGAGTATTTAATTAATTGATTTATTTATTTTGGTTTATTAATATGATCGGGGCTCGGGTAAGCGGTCGACGGACCTAAGTAGGCCCGAGGCCCCTAGTTCGGAGCGGACGAGCCTGACGCTCAGCTCAAAATTTATTTTGTTTAAACTTACGTTTGGCTCGAAGTTATTAATTAATTGATGGATAATAATTGTAATTAATGAAAAGAGCATTGCGAGCATACGTGTGGATGCTGGCTCGTATTACGTCCCGGGGAGGAAATTATTAATCATTTGGTGGAACTCGGACTTTTGAAAAGAACCGGCGGTGGTTTGAAGTGACGAAAAGTCCATTACGAGGGCAGGTCGATAGCCTCGTGTCAGCAGCATGCTGCCGGCCAAAAATATATACAGTCACAGGAGCGATCCAAAAGCAAAAACACCGCCGTGTTCAGGCCTTTTGTCAAAGCTAATAAAAACGTTCACAGTTGTGATTAATTAAGTTTTCAATTGATTTTCTTCAGTTTTTTAAGTTTGCTGATTAACTGGTAAGCCCTTGAGAATAATTCCACCGGGGAAATTGGCGAAATCCTCCCGGGCGTAAACCGGCGCCGGTTTCGACCTGAGGCCACCATTTTTGCTACGTGGTTAACACTCGATATTTTCTTTTGCATTAAATTGTAATATTTCGCGATAAAGAATAACTAACGACCAAACGTGAGTTTGTTGTGTATATAAAAAGAAAGGCAGTCTTCCGGGGAAATTCCACGGCGGTTGACATCCCGATTGCGTCCTGAGGCTCGTAATACTTTGATATGCGTTTCTTGAAATTTCATATTATGATTATTCTTGAGCCAACGTGCTAATATTTATTATCTATATTATTACGAGTTACATTTTATTTTGATTGTTATGATCATTATGATTGTCTTTATTATACATTATTGTTTTATCACAAATTAATTTTACGGTGATTATTTATGTTGAGATCAAGAGATTAAAAGCAACAACTAAAATTTAAGGAATATAATATTTAGATAATATAAGATTATAATATAAATACGACTATAGTACGCGAGTCTGGGAAAATCTCAAGAAAAATTTATATTGTCATTTACAATTGATGATTATTTAGCCCATGGAGGTATTCGGCGATTTAGAACCTCTTAGGCCTTTAAAATAATAAATTCTTTTCTTTCTAAATTTATTTTCCTTTATTTTCATTTATTTGATTTTCTTTCATTACATACTTTGTGCTCGCTGTCATAGTTCTCCTTAATCCTCTTTGTTTACCATTGGATGTCATTTCAAAAGAATTATCTATGGAACGGGATTAATTATGTTACTTTTGGTCAATAATTAACTTTACATTCATTCTAACTTTTACTATTATTTTCATTTCTTATTTACACGAAATTCGAATCGTTAATTGATTGCTCGGCGCGGCCCCTGGAAAAATTTGTAATTTTTATAAAATTATCTGGCGTCTAACGGGATTTCCGACCTAGCCTGTGTGTCATCGGGCCTTTTTATTTTATTTCAGGGCGAACGTACGTTATTGTACCCAGTCGGTATCTCCGCCTCTGGTTTAAATTTTTATTACAGGGAAAAATATTGCTACAATGCTATTATCAAGTAATGAATAGGCTGATATTAATCCAAGTAAAGTTTCTCTGGATCCATTATTATCACTTGGAATATCAAGTAAAATTTCTCTTAACATAGGCTGGTTTGAGCATTATCTAGATAATTGTTAGCATAAAAATATTTTTTCTGGTCTACTTCTGTTTCTACAAAAGGGCCCAGGATTTTTCTCTAGAGAACTGTTGGAAGTTCGTTGTATTATCATCTCGTATCAGCTCTACTTCTTTTATCTTTCGTCTGAAAAAAAATTAATAAATCAACTTTTGTTATTTTAGTTAAACTCTTACATTACACCTCGCGGTTGAAGTATTCATTTCCTTACAATTTGAGTGTAACTTACACTTCAACAAACCAAAGTAACTACTGATTACTTTTTCGAATTTATTCAAACCTTCATCACCACTGAGAAGAGTTATTAACGTTACAGTATGAACTTTTTATATGTAATTTATTAGAATAAAAGATTTTTTTCATAGAGTATTGGCTAGAATTTTCAATATTTTTTATAGTTTTAAACATTTGTAAAAAATAAAAATGTTGGCAGTAACATGGTCAGTCTTGCCATAGTATTAAGCTGTCGAGTCGTTTCTCATTGAATTCAAAATTTATTAAGTACACACCGACAAAGCCTACATTTACTAGTCTTCGTTCAAGATTCAAACAAAAATTTTGATCTATTTCTGACTTGTTAACATTAATTCTGGAGTCACGTAGCACTTTGACAACAAATTTTTAATTTCCCATACTGACATTGCCAATAATTGATTCAATGAGCCTTTTTTGCTTATCCAAGTCAATATTTCAAGAACTATTGATTGTCAGTCGTTATAATTGTAACTATGCACATATTATTTTGTATACAAATATTGAAAGATGTAACTTTATTCATAAGTAAATATAACAAATATATTGGAATTAAAATTATTATTTAATGATTGTTTTTCAAAAAATTAAATCAAATTTCAATCAAATTTGTTACAGATTTTCTTCTACATGAAATATATTAACTTTTGTCTAAAAAAATTAGGAAAACGGTTGACCCTGAAGGCCATCCCTGCAACTTCCCGCTACTTTCGTAATTAAGCGCTCAAAATTGCGCTTATAACGTTTTTGAACTCAAAGAGCTCAAAAATATAATTTTGATGTAGTTTTGAGCTCTCCGAGCTCAAAATCTGATAGAAGTTTAATAAAACACTATTTTTTGAATTTTCAAACCGCAATAACTTTTGAATGAATGAACCGATTTTCACGTGGTTGGCAAAATTCGACGCAGTTTTTCAAATACTATGATAAACTTTCAAACACAAATTTATTAGACTAGAAATTTCGGTGTAATCCTAGAAAAACACTTTTTTTTGATTTTTTTCGTCAACGATAACTCACGAACGAATTAACCGATTTTGACCGGCTTCGTGGCGATCGACGTGGTTTTTTGATGTTAAGAGCTAATTAGTTTTTTGAATTGATCGGTCAAGCCGTTTGAAAGTTATTCCAAAAAAAACAACATTTAAAAAAATTTTTTTTTTCCTATTTTTTTTCAGATTTTTCAAAATCTACTGGTCCAAATCGGTCCAAACCATATTCAAAATCTAAGTTCAGTCAAGCCCTTTCGATTGGCGTCAACCACGATAAAATCGGTTGAGCCGTTTAAAAGTTATGAGAGGTTTACACTGAGACACTGCAAAATGTCTCGATTTTATCAGCCTGGCGAACTACCACCCGAAATTTCCGTTACCGACACTAGCTAAATTAATGTGTAGCCCCCGTGCCGTCGCAAGACGACACGAGGAGGGGAAAATCAGCTACGAGCCTCAAAACCTGAGCATTGATCGACACTTCGATCTATCCCCCCGTGTCAACCACCACGTTAGATTATCTTAGTCAACTTACTACTATACCACTATTACTACTAGTAGGTGACTACTCACCAAAATTTATAACCCGCGTAAAAAAAAATTGTCATAAAAGAGTCATAAGCTTATGATCCTAAACGTGACACAATTAAGGACACTTTTATGACATTTTCATGACACCAAGCCGAAATAAAATTCGGATTTTCGAAAAATATTGTCGCACTTACTCAAAAAAAAATGTTGTAAGAAGTACGCTTATGACAATTTTAGGAAACTTTAATGAGAATTTTAGGACGCCTTTATAAATTTCATGATACTTTTATGAGAATTGTAGGAAATTTTTATGAATTTCACGATACTTTTATGACAACTTTAGGACAATTTCATGAGACTTTTATGCCAACTTTAGGACAATTTTATGAGACTTTTATGACAACTTCAGAGATACTTTATGACACTTTTATGACAACTATAGGACAATTTGATGACTTTTCTATGACAATTTCAGGAAACTTTTATGAATATTAAAATAATTTTATGACTGCATTATGACAATTTTATGACGCTTTTATGACAACCATAGGACAATTCTATGACAATTTTATGACAACTCTAGGACAATTTTATGACACTGTCATCACAATTCTAGGAAACTTTTATAAATATTAGGATAATTTTGTGACAATTTTATGATTACTTTATGACAATTTTATGACTACTTTAAATCATTTTATGACTACTTTATGACAACTTTTGAACACTTGTGAATTTTAGGATACTTTTATGTTAATTTTAGGATACTTTTATGACAATTTTATGACTACTTTATGACAATTTTATGACTACTTTATGACAATTTTATGATTACTTTATGACGTTTTTATGACAACTCCAGGACAATTTTATGACTCTTTCATGTCAATTTTTGGAAACTTTTATAAATATTACGATAATGTTATGACAATTTTATGATTCTTTATGATCATTTAATGACTACTTTGTGACAAATTTATGACTACTTTATGACATTTTTATGACAACTATCGGACAATTCTATGACAATTTTATGACAACTCTAGGACAATTTTACGACACTGTCTTGATAATTCTGGGAAATATAGATATTAGGAAAATTTTATCACTACTCGGAAAAAAATGATCAGATATGATCAGGCATAAGACTTCAGGCCTGATCAGATATGAAAAATGACCGGGTCTGATCAGACCTGGCCAGAGCTGTTCAGGTCTGATCAGATCCGTTCATGTCTGACTCAATCAGGTCCAAAAAAAAAAAATGTTGTGCCTGTGGGGATTCGAACCGTAGACGCCGCGCTCTCCTCACTGTTACTTTACCTCTTGACTATATAACTTATCTTTACTTTAGAAGTATCTTTCAAACTACTTCAAGTAATTTAAATTTCATACATTACTTATCTTTACAGTTAAGGAAGTTAACTATGCCTAGTTTATTAATTATTAATAATTTATTATATATCAGAGTTATTTGTTTAAACGGCAATGTATTTTTTTTGCTCTATTAACATGTAGCTCTATGCGCAGTCATAAAAAAAATTTTTTTCAAGGTTTATTCCAGAATTATAATTTTGTTGTTTGCTTTCAATTAAAAATTTTTTTTTTTTAATTCAAAACGTACAGGTAACTAAGAATTATCTGTGTGTTCTACAATTCAGCAATCTTTTATACTACAGCAATGAACCAAGGCGTAGCTTAAGATAATAACAGACGCCTTGAAAGGACTTATCGCCTATCGATATCAACTGATCTATTTTGGTATTTGCACGCAACCAAACAAACTTTTACTCAAAATCTTGTTTTTCGTGTATTCCTTGGAACACAGTAAGAAATTTTGTGTTATTGCGTCAAAAATCATAGTTAAAAATCATGGTTTTGGCATGGAATATCAAAAACTTTATGCTTAAGCTGATTTTTTTAATAAGAGTTGTACATTTGAAATTAATTAGGGGATAGAAATTGATGCGTCATACGGAACAAATTAATTTTAAAAATAGAACTAAAAAAAATCAGACATGAGCAGGCATGAACAGGTCTGATCAGGTCTAATTTCAGACCTGATCATACATGAACAGGCCTGATCATACATGAACAGGCATAGTCAGGTCTGATCATTTTTTCCCGAGATGAACCGGCCTGAGGTATTTAACGCTTCAGATATGAACAGGCATGGACAGGCCTGGTCAGGCATGAACAGGCATGGACAGGTCTGATCAGGCACAGACAGGCCTGGGCGTATTTAACACTTCAGACATGAACAGGCATGGACAGGTCTGATCAGACATGGACCGGCCTGGTCAGGCCTGAGCGTATTTAACACTTCAGACATGAACAGGCCTAATCAGGCATGATCAGGTCTAACTTCAGGCCTGATCATACATGAACAGGCATGATCAGGTCTGATCATTTTTTCCCGGGTACTTTATGACAAGTATCCTAATATTCATAAAAGTTTCCTAAAATTGTCATAAGAGTCATAAAATTGTCATAAGGTAGTCATAAAATTGTCAGAAAATACTCATAAAATTTTCATAATGCAGTCATTAAATTATCTTAATATTCATAAAAGTTTCCTAAAATTGTTATAAAAGAGTCATCAAATTGTCCTAGAGTTGTGATAAAAGTATCGTGAAATCCATAAAAATGTCCTACAATTCTCATAAAAGTATCATAAAATTCATAAAGGCGTCCTAAAATTCTCATTAAAGTTTCCTAAAATTGTCATAAACGTACTTCTTACAACATTTTTTTTGAGTAAGTGCGACAATATTTTTCGAAAATCCAAATTTTATTTTGGCTTGGTGTCATAAAGTTGTCCTAAATTGTGTCACGTTTAGGATAATAAGCTTATGACTCTTTTATGACAATTTATGACAATTTTTTTTACACGGGAAAATTTACTACTAAAATTTACTAAAATTCTACTAACTGTTTAACATTGATTATCAGAAATATTTTATATCAATTCTATCAATTTTTTTATTTTGCATTAGGTTATAATTCACCACTTTTGTTACTTTTCTTTAATTATTTATAACACTAAGTTGAATTACGTAACCGAAATACCATAAGTTTATATCAAAAGTGCTGATTTTGTGTAATAAAGTTGAGTTTATTGTCATCACCGCTATATACTATTACTACGCTACCACTATCCACCTATCTATTTACTACGACTATCTATCTACAACCTGCCAAAGGGTCAACCAAAGACGAAGGGTCATCGTTACAGTTAAAATTTGTAAGTAAGTAAAATAAATTAACAGGCACGCGTGAGAACTTCTGACTAAAACTAATAAATCCATCTAAAGACAAAGACGCTCATTGGATCAAGGGAGCGGAATATCCCAGGGCAGCTAATTTCGAATTTTTAGAAACTCAGACGATTATTCCTAATCCGCGAGGTTTAATGGTCTGGGTAATTAAATTTTTAGAATAAATAAAAATTTATTGTTTCAACATCCACACACACACACAC
>JZSA01005925.1:0-17556 GCA_000956155.1 Cotesia vestalis
TATGTTTATCCATGGTTTTCGCAGCCAAATGAACATAATTTTTTTCAGTTTTTCTTTAAATCATTTTGAATAACTTCAAATCGCGTCGATTTTTCTCAGTTCTGTAAATTGTATCTTAAAGCTTATTCAATAACCTTTAATTTCTGTACCAATCTGATCTCTTTGACTAATAAAATCACTCATTAAAGCTGACTTTAGCTGTCAAAAATTCGCTAAAAATGTGATTTTTTTTGTTCTCGGTTTAATAACTTTTGAATGCCTTACATTATCTTATTTGTGTAAATTGTTTCTTAAAGCTCATTAATTAAGCTTCAATTTCCATATCTATACATTAGCTTTCGTCGTTTATTGTAGAAATAATAGCTGATTAAAAAAAAAAAAATTAGTTATTAATTTCTATTAATTCATACGATGGAACTTAACATGTCATTGAAGGAGTCAATTTTTCAATTTCAGCATTGCTTGTCAAAACAATCTTATCGTTATTTTCAGCCATTCTGTTGACACGATGTTTTTTTTAGGGTTAAAAAAATTATATAGCAGAACTGTCGAAGAATTAAACAAAAAAAATATTTTTTCTATGTTACAATAACTAAATATGCACTGGTACAATTATAAGTAAAATTAATTCACCCGGAAAAGTTAATCGTTAGCTACTTGATTTTATTGCTTTTTAGTAACTAGGCAACTAAAATTATTTATTTTAACGTTGCTTAGTAACAACGTAATAACGTTAATCACGTAAATTATATTATACTGGGACTTTGCTCTGTATATTATGGCGGTTTGGCCGTTTGGCAATTTGGTTATGCCTCTAACGGCAAACTCGAAACTATAAACGCCTCGACGTCGCCAAACAGACTAAGTGGTGTAATGCACATAGTGGATCCAGCAGGTGACGCTACTAGTTATTAGAGCGCTATCTATTACGAGAGCGAAAATTCAAATAAAATATTCAAATATTAAATATTATATAATTATGATTAATAATTAAATTTTAAATTCGAAATAAATATTTAAATCATTAATTTAATGCATTTACTTTTACTAGTTGTGATAGATATCTTTTAGTTAACTCTGTTTTATTTGTAAAAGAAATAAAATAAAAGATTTATATTTCGATACAAAAGGACATTGCAACCGAGTTCTCAGAACATCTAATTATATATGTACCCGTATATAATCAGATCTGATTATATATAAAATCATATTAGTCAAGTATAAGTAAGGTATAATCATATATAAAAAAAAACTTTTTAAACAAAAAAAGTTCCAAAATGCCCCCTTTAAAAGACAATGACAATAAAATTTAGAAAAAAATAAAATGAAAAAATTTTTGCTCAACAAACCTGTTCTAGCAAATGTTGTTATAAATTCGTAATATAACATAATTTTTCAGGTATACCTCTAGAATCACTTATCATAAAAAAAAACTTTTGAAACAAAAACAAGGTCGAAAATGACCTCTCTGAAAGATAGTTGAGTTAAAATTTAGAAAATTCTGAAAGGAAAAATTTTCGCTCATCAAAACTATTCTTATAAATTTTGTTATAAATTCGTGATTCAGAATCGACTGTTAGGTATAACTCCGGAATTACTCATGATAAAAAAAAAACTTTTAAAATAAAACAAGTTCCAAAATGCCTCCTTCAAAAGATCATGACGTTATAATTTAGAAAAAAATAAAATGAAAAAATTTCCGCTCAACAAAACTGTTCTAGCAAATGTTGTTATGAATTCGTAAAATAAAATAATTTTTCAGGTATGCTTCTAGAACCACTTATCATAAAAAAAAACTTTTAAAGCAAAACAAGTTCCAAAATGCCCTCTCTGAAAGATAGTTGAGTTAAAATTCAGAAAATTCGAGAAGAAAATATTTTTGCTTTTCAAAACTGTTCTAGCAAATGTTGTTATAAATTCGTGATTCTGAATGGTCTTTCAGGTATAATTCCGAAACCACTCACGATAAAATTATTATTATAATAATAATTATTATTAATTATTAATTAATTATTATTATTATAAAATTATTTATAGTAATAACATTATTATTTTTTCATTATACCCTTTTTACTTTTGACCAATGAACACTTATTTTAATTCATACCACGTTTAAATTCTATAATGCGCGTATAATCTTTATTCGAAATGTTTTGTTTTTTTTGAACTGTGAAAAAAAAGTAACCTATTTACTTAAAAGTTGAAAGAAATAATATTAACTGAACAAAAATTAGATAAAACGATCAATATTAATTTCACTGAAAACGATGAAATGAGACTAGTTACAACGATTGATGGCCAAGAATCAAAGTGAGTCTTATTATCATTATTATTTTTATTTTTATCACTTTTCCTTTGCATTTCATAACGCTAAGGGGGTTATGATTGTGTGTTTCCGACTATTATTTTCAATTTAATTTTTTTTTAAAGATCAATATAAAATCAAAGTATATACTTTAATGTTATCAGGGATGATTAATCAGGGATGTGAATTATTCTTTGATAAAATGTTTTTTTTTTCTTCGATATAAAAGTTAATAATAAAATTTTACTTTTCTTAGAAACTAGATGAGCGTTATGAGACGTGCACTTTTGAATTTTTAAATATTTTTTTTTATTATAAATTATATAGTTATTCGTTTAATATCCGCTAATTTATGTAGTAAAATAAAGTTTTAATTTAACATTCTGTTTCCTAACAGCTTTATTGGTTTTGTAACGAGGATAATGGGAATAATGTCGTTAGAGGACGAAGATCGATTTGTTTTCCTAATATCTGAAGGTTTTATTATAAGATATATTATGTGTATGATCACAAATTTTATGAATATTATTAATCGTATCCAATTGCATAATATAATTATCGTACGCGGATCAATTGCGAGAGTTGGGGTTCCGGATTTATTCACCAATGATCCACTTATCGCTGATTATCGATACGAAGTAAATGTCACGTCTTTTGTGCAAATTGTCCCATATATATTAAGAGTCCAAGATTTCGCTCTATTACCAAATCTTATGATTAAAATAGAGTCTGAAGACGAAGAATAAAAATTAAAGTATGAATTAATTTTTAATGAATTGTAATTTTAAATATTTTATGATATTTTGTTAAATAAAAAACGTCAAATTAATAAAAAAAAAAGAAAAAAAAAATGGATAATAAAGTGTTAAAAATGAAAAATGGATATAATGATTGAATTCACAAAAACTATACATGGTAAAATTTACATTAACGGAAAAAATAATAAAAAATTGATTATAAACGAATAACGATAATAATAAATAATACAAAATGCAAATAAACAAATAAGAAAGAATGTATAAAAGTTCATAAATATAAACATTTTACTGTTGAAAGAATTTACTGATTTCAGAATAAAGATGACTTATGATATATCCTTCGCAAAAAACTGAGAATTTCGAGAGACAATTAAAAAATATAAGCAAAAAAATCGTGTTAATAGATATATTCAAGAAAATAATTCGAATATATGACATGTATAATTTATAAATACTGGAAATATAACAATAATAATTTTAAAATTATATGAAAATAAATTATTTTTCCCTGATTAATAAAAAGAATTAAAAAATATTGAAAATCAAGAAATTTAAATTCTTTTGAATACTTCTGAATACTCTTAATACTTTTGAATTTTCTACTCTTATAGAGATTTAACGTTGTCAATTCTTTTGATAATCTTTTTTAACCAGGGTTAAATGATGGCGGCTGTAAATAAAAGTTTTTAAAAAATTGAACAAGTATTGTGATTCTGATTATACTTTAAAATCTCTATGTATTTATATTTGTTAGCTTATAATCAAGATAAAAAATTCGTATACACAGCTCTGAAATATATGTATTGTAACGCGCCTCGATAATTTAGATAAAATTATCATTAATTAATAAATTGCATAAAATAATAAAGAAAATAATTAGCGAGAGTATGTATTAAAAGCGCAACGAGTGCGAGAGAATAAGACAGCCGCAGCCTACTCGGGGAAAGAAACATGAAAGAAAAGAGAAAGAGACAAGCCGAGAGTAGGGGAAGCAGCCGGGGAGAGACGATAGTTAGTTCCCTCGCGCGCCGTGAGGCAGCGCGGTGTCACCCAGTCTGTTCTCCCGAAGAGTCTTGTTTCAGAAGTGTTATAAGCGATTCTCTGGGCAGTTTTTGATCAGATCAGCTTGGGCTTCCGAGTGAGTGGTACACTCTGCGAAGAAGTAGTGAGTGCTGTGTTGTACAGAATAGAAGGTTTTACCCCCCTTCTATATCAAATCTGTCCTCGCAGTGGATCTCTTTTGCGCCAGGTTGACCCGAGGTACTTGTTGAAAATGTAATAAATTTAGAATTAAGGCGCCATGCGCAGTAGATTACTTAAGCGACTGCACACTATACATAAGAATATATAAAGCTAGAAGACAGTTTTTCTATATCAATTAGTACCTATTTGAACATCAAAGCATTTAAGTCGTAAAACATGTATATGTATATTTTAATTGTGTTAATTAAATAAATAATAAATATATAATAGAATTCAATAATTTATGACGTTTTTGAGCTCGAAGAGCTTAAACATACAATTTGTGTGTTATTTCCGTGTAAAAAAAAATTGTCCTAAAAGAGTCATAAGCTTAGGATCCTAAACGTGACACAATTTTAGGACAATTTAAAAATACTTTTATGAAAATTTTAGGACACTTTTATGACAATTTTAGGATAATTTTAGGACAATTGTAGGACAATTGTAGGACACTTTTATGACAATTTTAGGACACTTATGACTACTTGAGGATACTTTTATGACAATTTTTGGATACTTTTATGACAATTTTAGGACACTTTTATGACAATTTTTGGACACTTTTATGACAATTTTAGGATACTTTTATGACAATTTTAGGACAATTTTAGGATACTTTTATGACAATTTTATAAACAATGTTGAGATAATTGATTGTCATACGGAAGTAACATACTATAAAGTTTCAATTGCGTTTATTCCATTTGTTGCATTAGTTAGTGAACTTATTGAGAAGCAAAATGTCTCACCCTGCGTGGCTAACTGCAAAATTTATAGAATGTGTGTTAAAAGACGCAAACAATGACAATTCGATTTTAGTAACAAAAATTTCGGTGACAAATGCGACTAACAAAGGCGACAATTATTCCAGTGAGTTGTACCGAGTTAATTTTGATGTTACGCGCAATGGAATTGCGGGAAAAGGTTCGGTTATTGTCAAGGCGAATTACAGCACTGAGGGAGTGCACAAAGATTTGGTGAGTGATTAAAAAAATTGTTAATTGGTTAAAAAAGTAATTGTGATTGTTATTTTTCAAGATCGAGGACACCAAAATATTTGACAATGAAATTTTAATGATGACCAAGACTCTCAGAGAAATGGAATCGGTACTTCAAGATGGTACAAAATTTGGAGGCCAATGTTACTATTCGCAGGTGAAGAATCCTGCAATGCTTATCATTGAAGATTTGACTCCTCTGGGATTTAAATTGGCTGATCGACAAGCGCGTCTTGATCTTTCACATTGCAAGTTAACGTTGCAGAGATATATATATATATATATATATATATATATACATATATATATGTGTATATACATATATATATGACTGTAAGGTTGCTAGTATATTATATTTTTTCCTGGAATAATTTTCTTGCACTTATTGTCTGCACTTAATGGTGTAACTGTCAGCTATGTAATTAATATTAATAACCCTGTATATCTTATCATTTACTTTTATGATTTATTTTATTGAGTAAATGAATTGATAAATTTTTCGATTTTTAGATATGGTTCAAGAGATGGTGGAACGAGAAGAAACTTTTGCGGATATAGAGATGCTTCTTGAGGAGTACGAGGAAGATTTGGGTCAGTTAACAAAAACTAATGCTGCTGATCCGCAAACAAATGAGGTAGTCAGTAACAGCGTACTCAACATCGAGGCTGCTGTAGACGAGTCATTTATTTCCGAAAGTGAAGGTAATATATTATTTTACTTCCTCTTAGTATTTTCTTTTACCGATCATCTATTTATTACTTGTTTTTACCTAACGCCGATTTGATTTAAATACTTTATAAATATAAAATTTGCATTAAGGAAGTATTTCCAAATCTCTTTTCCTATGCAGGATTTTTATTTCTTGTACCATATTTTGTCTGATAATTTTTAGCTCTTGATTTCTTCTCAAAATTAAAGTTTGCCATTGTCTCCATTTTACATTCTTTAATTACATGCTAATTTTCACGCCGTCAGACTTGTAAATCGTTATTATTATCTTTATTATATTTATAATTGTTGAAAATGTAATAAATTTAGAATTAAGGCGCCATGCGCAGTAGATTACTTAAGCGACTGCACACTATACATAAGAATATATAAAGCTAGAAGACAGTTTTTCTATATCAATTAGTACCTATTTGAACATCAAAGCATTTAAGTCGTAAAACATGTATATGTATATTTTAATTGTGTTAATTAAATAAATAATAAATATATAATAGAATTCAATAAAAAGGTTTATCCCCAAAAAAACCAATTACCGTGTACCACGTTTTTCTAACAGGTTTCAAATTTTTAGACAACGTTAATAGATCTAAATAATACTAAGCAAAGAAACGGATTTTTTAACTTTAAATTTCAAGATTAACAAAGTAGGTAAAAGCTTTATTTTTGAAGATTTCAATGGATTGCGAGTTTATGATGTCAGCTGGTAAATCTTGCCAAGTTCGAATAGCAGTTACGACGAATGAATGCTCAAAGATAGTGGTAGAAAAGTTAGGCATTTTAAGAGCAACATTATTATTCTTCGCTAATAGTCTACTAGATTGTCTTACGTCAGCATCACATTCATGGAAGAGATCACGCAAAAATTTTGGTTGACCAGTATTAAATAATTTGAAGAGCAAACAAGCTAAGGAATAAAGTCTACGTAATTTAACAGGCAGCCAGTTTAGCTTGTGACGATAAGGCGTTACGAAAATACGTTGTTTTTCGAAAGAAAAAAATTTTTGGTACGCCCTTATGGCATCTGTAATGCGATATCACGCAAATTCACTCAAAAAAATATTGATTAACTGTTAATAAATATTTATTGAATTTAAAAAAATATTTATTAAAATTTATTAAATTAAATAATTGTCTTCAAATAAATTAAATTATTAATAGTTAATAAAACCTTCTATCAGTGTAATGTTAATAATTGAATTTTGATTCAAAGGTTGATTTTCAAATGTGTCATTATGGAACTCCGGCTTTCGATCTCTTGTACTTCCTCAACACAAGCGTTTCCGAAGAAGTGTTGATGCATCACAAAGCTTATTTGATTGAAGAGTATCACAGAACACTTTCTGAAACGATGAGAAAAATTGGTTGCAAAACTTGCGCCCCTACTTTGGAATACATCACGACAATTTTAGCAGAAAAAGAGTTTCTTGGGTTCTTGTTCTCCTGTACAGCTTTTCCGATCATGATTGTCGATAAAAATGAAGTGCAAGGACTAGAAGAAATGTTGGAAGGCGATCAAGCTGATTTCAATGCCAAGGCGTATCAAAATGAAGCTTTTAGGAAGACAATGGTGCCTCGGCTTCACGAGTGGAACTCTCGAGGACTTTTGGATTAATTTTAACAGAGTAAAATTTGAAATTGCAATTTTTGTTAAAAATTTTTAATTGTCTCAATAAATCCTGTACATTTATAGTGTCGTAAAAATTTATTATTTTTTTTATTAATTATTTATTACACAGAAAAAAAAATTTGTTTGCCATTCATTTTAAAACTCCTCGAAACGTAAAGATATGTAGAAAAAAAATTTTTTTACGCACAAAGGCCAACAGGGCGTATTTTAAGATATACGCCCTTTTGGCTTCAGGAAATTGTCGGCTTAAAGTCAAAAGGGCGTATAAAAAAAATCGGGATTTTTTTTAATTTCGAAAAACAGTCTTCAAAATTGTCCGGAGAAGATTTGTATAAGAAAAAAATTTTAAAAAAGTCAATATTTTCGAAAAAAAATTTATTATTGCTGCAACAGGAGGTAGATATTAATTGGGATAAATTTTGGTCAGAAATTTTATTTTATCCTACAACAAACTTTTGTCAAAGGAAAAAAATTAAAAAATTTTTTTTCAAAAGATATGCAAATTCAAAATTTCGTGATTTTTCCAGTTTTTACACGCTTTTTATTAGCTTCACTTGTATGTATGTTTGTATGTTTGTAACCGACTTCTTTGGGCGCGATTTTGACGCACTTTAAACGGCCAGATTTTGTTCAAACTTTGTAGATTTATCGAGGACCGATGACAATACACTAATTTGATAAAATTATTCCATTTTTCAATTTGCAAAATAAGATTTTTGTTAATTTATATAATTTTTATCTACAGTCGATAAGGCATAAATTTTAATTTTCCAACCATTATCTTTAGACGATTTATCTAATATTAACAAAGTGCATGCTGGTAAGTTAGTTGCCAAATAATAGTTTAAAATTAAAAAAACAAGTATGCCTGTATCAAGTGAGAGGTTGAAGATGGCAGTAAGAAAAAGTGACACTTGTGGAAGATGATCACGGAGCCATTTTAGATCTAAACCATCTGGACTCTTACCGGTTGATTTTGAGAGAGTTAAATGAAGACTTTTTGTGACATCAACAATATCAATTTTTGACCAGTTAAAAACACAATTTACTCTCTTTATATAATGAAGAGGTAGATTTTCTACAAAGACTCGGCTGCAGGAAGAGTGCTTAGTTAGTGTTTTAGAGTAAGCAATGTTTAAGTAGTCCGCACTGAAATGATCAAGCGGTGATGATTGTTTGCACTTTACAATACCCAAACGCTTCAGTTTCATCCAAATAGGCTGATCCAGCGATTCATCGTTCAAAACATTCTTGAAGTAGGAATCACGAGCACTATTTAGCTTGATTTTTAAATCCTTTCTCAAAGTTTTATACCGTTCGAGTAGACATTGGTCATTTGTTCTGCGAGCACGCTTGTAAATGACATCACGATGACGCAATTCCAATCTTAAATCATGAGTCAGCCATGGGCTTTGGCGACGAGATACCTTCCTTACCACAAATGGCGCAAAGTCGTTTAAAGCATTTTGGACTACAGTAATAAAAAATCTGGCCATTTCACTTGGATCCATAGTGGTCATATCAACATTACGTAAGTTTAATTTGTCATTGAGAGATATGGACAGCGCTAAATGATCACATCGTCTGAAATCTCTAAACTTCACCAACTTTTCTTGAGTTTTCAGCAAGGGTAGCTTATAATCACATAGCAGGTAATCATGACCACCAACAAACGGAGAAGTAGATTTAGTATATTGGCCAACCTTGTCCTGATCATCAACAATGACGACATCTAGCCACGAGTCAACAGCATTGACGTGATAGGTAGAGCCATAGGGCACACAGTACAAAGAGGACTCAGTTATAAATGACTGAAGATGTTGAGCTAATCGATCAGTTTTCATAAGATTACAATTTAGATCACCCATAATGATTATGTTATTATAGTGAGGATAGAGTTTACCAAATTCGAAGAAGAAACTATCCAACAAGTCACCTTGGGGTCTCCTATAAATCGATGATACAAGGATTGAAGCACCTGATTCAAGTACAACTTCGATGATCATGAATTCAGGTTGATTTAAGTCTTGAGTATCAGAGATATGAAGCACCTTGGTCTTTAACGATTCGTGTATAAAACAAGCTATCCCACCACCTCTTGTGTAGCGTCCAGATGTATCAATAAGTCCTCTATCCCTTCTGATAATGGTGTAATCTAGAAGTGTAATGTTGATATCAGGATTTAGCCATGTCTCGACAACAGTAACAATGTGCGGTTTATTTTCCATTACAAGCACTTCAAATTGAGCTAAATGAGCTAAATAACTATTTATATTAAGACCCAGGATTTTTAAGGAATTTAAGTTAATAGTATGTTTGTTTAGTAATTGCTATTCTAGATTATTTAAATCATCAACCGAATGAATTTGAATTTTAGGCGATTCATCATTCGACTTGAGATAAACGGCACCTTGGGAAGCCCAGGCATACTTATATTTGAGCTCTTTAGCTTTAGTTTTGGTAGATTTTAACAATTTGTAGGTTTCAGAACTCAAAAATTCATTAAGATAGATTAGTTCTCCTGTCATGATTTCATTAATTGTAAAAACATCCTTTGCTAGCAATTTTCGATACTGGCGTTTGACACTTAGAATATGTTCACGCACTTGAGACGACTTCAGATTTAGGACAAGAGAATGCCGTGTAGTTTGTGATTTATTTGGTGTTGAAATATTTTTACCCTTTAATTCACGCACACTCAAGACATCACTCTCAAGATTAGAGATGTTTAACTTGCTGAAAACCTGATGAACAATATCTTGCGGAGTTGTGTTAGACATAACTTGGTTTGGAATACCTGAGACAAGAAGCATAGAAGATGAAGCATTTGAAAAAGAATTTGAAGTAGAAGGTATACCAGCAAGCGAAATTAGCCTTGATTCAATCGCAGTGATCGAAGCAGCATGTGCAGAACATTGTTTCATGACCTTATCAATGTCATTGGCTGATGACTCTTGAGCCAAGGTAACTTTAGTTAGAGAGTCATTTACCACCTCAAGATTATTTGACAACCGCTTAATATCATTTGAGTTTTGATTAAGTCTATCCATCATCTTCTCAATAGTCCCACTATGTTTATTTAAGTCATTGACGACCTTGAATTGCATGTCCAACACCAAGTTTACTTTCTGCTCCAAGGTATAGGCATTCCAATCTGGTTTGCTGGACTCAGAAGCCAAAGCTGAAGAGGTACCAGCATCCTGTAGAGACTTAAAAACAGTATCATCGACCATCTCAGTAGTTGGAGTGCTTGGAGATGAGGTTGTTGATTTATAACTGGAGCACGATGACCGCTGGCTCAAAGATCTGGTTAAACTTGGGGGTCTCGGTGGATTTGACTGCAGAACAAGAGGTGATAACGATGGTTTTAGAGATTTAACACAACAATTGTTCGGTGGTTTGAATTTTAAGAGTTCGCTAGCACAACTCGGATGATAATAGAGACCACAAGTAGCACAGGATTTATGATTTTTAACTGGTCTTTTACATCTGGCACATATCATTGCCTTTAATAAATATAGATGTGTGTTTGACAGATGATAAACAATAACACAGGTTTTCGACTACATAGCAACAGGCGTCACCTATGAGTACTGAATATAAGCTCTTTGTGATTAGATAGTTGGTAGGAGCCATACAATAATAACAATAATAATTTAATCGGGCTAATGTCACTCAAGCACCGATAACTAGGGTCCCGCCGAATGAGATGCCGTAACCTCAAACTCCAATAGCCACAGAACTAATTTATTTGATACTCAGTAGATAGATGATGAATTTTAAAGATTTATAACAGCCTGAAGAGGCTGCAAAATGCACTTGCAGTAGAAACTGAAACAAAAAATGCCCGAGGGCACCGTATGGCAGAAAAAAGATCACAAAGACAGAGCACTATAAAATACGTGTCAATAGTACTTACGTCAATTTGAAACTCGAATATAATAAAAATGATATTTAAAAATTTATTACAAAATAGCAATAGTACGAAAGTTATATTAATTAAATGAATATATTTTATTCAATATCCGATTTATCTGAACTAAAATTATCATTCTCTAATTCCTCTGACTCATCAAGTTTTTTTTATTAACTTCCATTTCAATAATATCCTGGATTTTCAAAGGAGTTTGATCTCCGACAAAACCTGTTGGTTTTAAACAACCGTCTAAATTCCAACCGTAATTTACAGGTTGGATATTTATTTGCGACGCAATATATTGACTCCAAAACAACGTGTACTGTTTACAATATGGAAGGTAGAAGGGGTACCTCTACTCTCTATAAAGTTTACATACCGAGCATGCGCACTTTCTTATATTCACGATCCTACCAGACACAACAGCAATGTTCGGTCCTTTATTATCACACGCTATACTTACCTCGGATCTCTCTGTCACTCATTTCCGAACGCGTTGATATTAAAATCTTTAAAATTTGACAACCCCTATTAGGACCACGTTTTTTGCAGTCAACCCTATATCATTGTGTTCAGAATTAAACAGCGCTTATGCTGATATAAATTTTTTTCTATTATCAAATCCAGTGAAAGTAACTAGTATTGACATACCTGTTTACACCTGTCAACCCAGTAGTTCGTCCAGGTAAATAATAGTCAACCCTACGACTGCACATTCTATGTGTTTCATACTTTCAGTCAAGTATAACATTTTATTATTATCGTCATCATGCAACATTTTATAAAAAATCATTTTTTAAAAAATAATTAAAAATATTTTGTCCAGGATTTTTGTTGTCAACCCATTTTTTATATATTCTCTAATATACGAAATTTATGATAAAATAAGTTTGATTCAATTATCAACTCGTTGAAGGTCGATTTAGATTCGGATCTGGGACTAATAAGGGCGTGACCTGGCGGCTTTTCCAATAGAAGAGACACTAAAGTTGGAAAACTACCTCCTATATTGGAAAAGAATTATTCGTAAGTCAGGACCTATAAGAATATAAAAAGGGCTCAAAACCCAACAATTATCAGAATTACTTTTACTACTAGTGCAGTCAGCGCTATTAACTACTCAAGCTTTACTACTCGAGACAGTCTATCTCATATCACCCACGTAATACTCGCGTTAGCATTACTTATTAGTAAAAATACATGCTCTGTCTTGTGTTAACCTTAAAACGTTCAAAGTGATCAAATGAATCTCCCGGCGAAGCAATCAGGTATGTATATATGTAGTATCAAAAAAAAAAGGTACACGCAGAAAGGTCCTCAGGTAGTTATAGTTGTGATTGAGCAAGCAAAGTTGTAAGACGTATTTGTAATCTTTATATTGTCATTGAAAAAACGCAAACTTAAAATTAAAGCTATTTCCTTACTCTAGTAAAAATAATCCTTAATCAAAAAAAAAGATCTTACAATTGGGGGCTCGTCCGGGACTGCATACAGATGCGTCCATAGACGGGTATGGGGCAATTTAAATGCAATCGGATCCAGATGACAGGAAATTTCATCCAGTTTATTTTGCCAGTGGAAAAACAACACCCGTAGAGGCGAAGTATACTAGTTATGAGCTAGAGATACTAGCAATTGTGAAAGCGTTAAATAAGTTTAGAGTATATTTACTAGCTATACCTTTTACCATTGTAACGGATTGTCAAGCTTTTGCTATGACAATGAGAAAGAAGGATTTGTGTTTGCGTGTAGCCAGATGGGCTTTATTACTGAGTGATTTTAAGTATCAAGTGGTACACAGACCAGGTAAAAGCATGCAGCATGTTGATGCTTTGAGCTGAAATCCATTGCCAAGTGTGATGTATGTAAGTGAGAATGAAGATAGGCTGATTGCGCGTTTAAGAAGTGCACAATACAATGACGATGAAGTCCGTAAGCTTATAGATGCCGTAACGTGCAGCCAGACCGATGGGTATGTGATTAGAAATAATATTCTGTACAAAGATTGTAAAGACGATTTGTTAATAGTTGTACCGAGGGCCATGCAGACTCAGGTAGTTCAGCAGGCACACGCGCGTGGACATTTTGGGGTCACAAAAACAGAGGCTATTGTTAGACAAGATTTTCGGTTTAAGGGGCTTCGTGAAAAGGTCGAGCAAGTGATAGCCAACTGTCTAGACTGCATTCTAGCCGAGCGTAAGTTAGGTAAGCAAGAAGGATATTTAAACCCTCTTGACAAAGGTGACACGCCGCTGGATACTTATCACATTGACCATGTTGGGCTGATGACGGCCACGAAGAAGAGATATGCACATATTCTAGTGGTAGTAGATGCTTTTAAGAAGTTTACGTGGCTTTATCCAACTAGATCTACTGATACCGCAGAAGTTATAGACCGATTGACGAAGCAAGCGATTGTTTTCGGGAATCCGCGACGAATCATTTCTGATAGGGGAACAGCGTTCACGTCTAATGCGTTTAAAGAATACTGCACAGAAGAAAGCATTCAGCATTCATTGATAACGGCGGGAGTGCCGAGAGGAAATGGGCAGGTAGAAAGAGTCAACAGAACTCTCATACCACTGTTAACCAAATTAACTGCTCCAAATCCTGATAATTGGTATAAACATGTGGATAAGGTGCAGAAGTTCTTGAACTCCACAATAAGTAGAAGTACGGAAAAGACACCATTCCAGCTTCTCGTAGGGGTTGAAATGTGAATTAAAGAAGATTTGCAAATCAGAGAGTTGATTCACGCAGAATGGACAACGCAGTTTGAGGAGAAGCGATGTGAATTACGTGAAGAAGCACAGAAGAAGATCACCAAGACGCAAGAAGAAAATAGGAAGAATTATAACAAAGGAAGAAGGGATGCAAAACAGTACGAGAGCGGAGAATTAGTGGCCATAAAAAGAACACAATTTGGTACGGGATTAAAATTAAAAGGAAAATTCCTAGGGCCATATCGAGTGGTACGCGCTTTGCGAAATGACCGGTACGTGGTAGAAAAAGTGGGTGAGCATGAGGGACCACAGATAACATCTACGACGGCTGATTTCATGAAGTTGTGGACGATCAACGAGGACAATGACGAAAACATCTGAGGGCAGATGTTCATGCAGGATGGCCGAGTGTAGTATCAAAAAAAAAGGTACACGCAGAAAGGTCCTCAGGTAGTTATAGTTGTGATTGAGCGAGCAAAGTTGTAAGACGTATTTGTAATCTTTATATTGTCATTGAATAAACGCAAACTTAAAATTAAAGCTATTTCCTTACTCTAGTAAAAATAATCCTTAATCAAAAAAAAAGATCTTACATATATGTTGTGACATGGAAAATTGTCAATAAATTTGAATTTACTTGCTTAGAGATTATTAGGTTGGCTGAGCTGAGGAGTTGCTGAGATTCGACGCGCCTGTGTCGCCCCAAGCGGCCTCCCGATCAGAATAAGAAGCTCGAGGTAAGAACAATTAACGAAAACGCGCCGGATTTTAAAAGAATGCAGGAATGAGAGTAAACTATTGTTGAATGCATGAGTGAGTGAGACTACGATATAGCGATCAGACTACCCGAATTTCTACGAGTCACCGACGATCGACGCGACATCTGGTCGCGAGGACGGAACGACGTGAAAATTCGAACGGACCAATGACGACGGAGAGCGATCAACCAGCAGTAGGCGAGGCGCCACCTGAACACGGAGCTGAGAACGAAAAAGTCTATCGACCAATTATCGATTGCCCAGGGGAACGAACGCAACTTCGACTGATTAGGGCCGGCTGGAAATGCCGTGAGCTATTCTGCCGCGCAGATTTTTGGCTGCGCAGAAAAAAAACATAAACACATGTTGCCGAGGAGGCAGCCATTGTAAGATTATTCTGATCTGGACGCTGCGACTGTAGCCTCGTGTAATAACTTCCGATTTTTTTTTGCTGTTGGTGATTTCTTTTACTGAAAATTGGTTAAATTGGTCATCGACGTGAGCACGACTGTGCACGTTATTGTGGTTTTTTTTATTGAATCGTTTTGGACACTACGACTCCTGGACACGATATCGACGCTCCTTCGCCAGTTCAGCCGCCAAATTCGCCAGTTTTGCCGCCAACGTCGACTTTTAGCCAGCATCGCCCGAGACACCGACGGTTGCCGCAGGGTGAGTTGATCGCTATTTTATACTCGGTACCGTTGAGTCACATGTTTATGTGTAGTTTTGACCGGGATTATCCCTCGGTTTTTGAGAAGATTTTGGCGATTGAAAATCTTAATTTTCTTATATTTACTTTCTTGTTCTAAAAATAAAACTTTGCGATTGATTGTTTTCTTTCGGTTGGAATTATTGGTTTTTTTTTTATTTCGAAATAAAATTGCGGTGGAGACATTGTTTTTTTTTTATTCTGAGAACGTCTGCGATTGACATAATTAACGTTCTGTTGAAAATTATGGCGATTATTTTTTTTTATTATTACAATTGCGATTGACGTTATTTATTGATTTTGTTTGGAATAATTTTGGCGAGTAATTTTTGTTTGTTTACGAAATTTGCGATCAAAATAATATTTTTTTTTGTGATACAATTGTTGCGACTAAGATCGTTTTCTTTGTTAAATTTGGCGATTGAACTTTTGACAAAACTTTGCGAGTGAAGTTATTATTTCTTTTTAATTTTGAATCTATTTTGTGATTGAAATTGTTTATTATATTTTGCGGTCGAAATTATAAACTTCCCTGAATTTTTTGGTATAAATTTTGCGACTGGAATTTGTTTTTTTTTTATTATTAATTAATTTTTTTTGGTTACTCGAACAATTTTGGAAGTTGTTAATTTTGAAATGTTGAATCATTGCATTTGAATTATTTTGCGTTGAATTGCACGCCTCAATATTTTTTTTTTGCTCTATCACCGAAACCCTTATAAGCCACTTCGCCGACTTGCTGAGGTCGATTTAAATCTCTTCATTACCGACCCGCCGCCCACTGACGATCTACGACGAACTCGAGAATTGGAACTTAGAGTTCCTCGCGCCCAACAAAGTTTCGAACCAGGTAGGCCAATTTTTTTTTTTTTGGGTGACCTGATCCGGTCCTGTCGATGCCAATGCCGGAAAAGGCATCACAATGTATACATCACATATTTTCAATATTAATATATATATATTGTTACGTCGCAATCAATTTAATAAGTAAATTCGTTGTACTTGGGAAATGGAAGTCATCGGTAAATGTACATAGTTCTGTTCATGTGGCTGTTAAAAATACATTGAATAACGATAAAATAAGAGTACACTAGTCTTGTCTCAATGACCCCACAGTCATTAGAATATAGACATATAGAGAATATTTTTCTCGAAATATATTTAGAAGATAAAACAAAAATTTTTAGTTGTTCGAAACAGAACCATAAAACCTAGGCTATGGGCCCTGAAGACCTAAACAAATATAGAAAACGGAAAAATATCCTCGACTGCACGTGTACTTGCATATGGCCTTAGAGAAATTTCCTTTAAGAGCCCATGATAAAATTATAAATATTTTTCTGGAAACAGAAAAATAACTTACGACTGGAATTAAAATAATTTTTAAATAATATAGTAGAACTTTTAAACAACGGAACAAATAAGATGATAGTATATTGTGCAACAAGTGCGACAAGTTGTCGATTGCTCACGAAAGCGAAGTTGAACGCACGATCGAAGCGAGTGCGGTCATTCGCTTGAGTGGGTCCAGAGGCAAAGCCCCGGTGGGGTCCAGGGACGAAGTCCCGGCGGGGGGTTGGGGGAGCGGAGCTCTCCCAGTCTTTACAAACAAATAACAAGTTTAAAGAGAAGAAAAAAATATATTTTGAACAATAAATAAAAATTAATTAATATTAATAAACAAAAAATAAATTTTTTGAATTTTTTAAAAGGGCGAAGCCTTCTCAGACCAGAAATAATAGCTGAAAAATTAAGCATTTGAAAAAGTATCAATTAATTACAAATGA
>JZSA01005926.1:0-27389 GCA_000956155.1 Cotesia vestalis
ACAATTAGATAACTTTTTCAAAAATGGTGATTAAACTTTTTTTTCTTCGCGGCTCGATTCTTTCAAGTGTTAAGAAGATACTAGAATTTTTTCAAATTTTTAAAATCACATTTTATGTTATAAAAAAATTATTTTTATTGCTGAGCTCTCTTTAGCGGCGGCGCGCGCATGCCGTAACAGCCGCGCGGAGCCCTATTTTCAACGTCAAATTAAAATTATAAATAATGGAGATAGAGTTCCGGGAGTACGGACTTTTTTCTTGGAAATTTTCTCCTCTTTAACGGGCTTTTTTCAAAATTGCTTAAATATTAATATTTTTCGAGTTATTAACAAAAAACGAAATATCGTTTTTTTTCCATCTTATTTTGTTAATAACAATTGCAATTTTTTACCTGCACCAAAATCCTTCAAAAACATTTTTCTAGAGGTGATTCCGAATCGAATGAGCCATCGCTCATATTTTTAGGACCTTTATCTCTATTTTTCACGTTTTTGAACTTGTTGACTAGACTAAAGTAAACTTGTCGCACTCAAATAACAGTTTTATTTATGAAAAAACTCACGCGTAATTTTAAAATGGGCAAACGGCTTTTTTCAGCCGCAACAGCGAGCGTCAAGATACTACTCTCCCCGCATGAGTATAACAAAATAATTTTAAACGATAAAATAACTAAGATAAACTAAATGAATTGTAAACAGTAAAATAAAAGTTCTAAACAGTAACTATTGATAAAAAAATGAATAAAGTTTTTAAACATTCCAACAAATAACATAATCTATTTACCTTGAATAATAAATTTAAATAATAGCATAAAATAAAATAATTTCACGTAATAACCATAAAATTCATAAGGAAAATATTATTTAGTCAATTTATTAGGAAGAAATTTTAGAAACCTAAGCAATATTAATCAACTAAATTTTCAAGATACCAATTAATCTATCATAATATCGATTCGCAAAAGTAAAAACTTTACATAGAGAAATATTTCTAATAAATAATTAAGTTATAAATTTTAAATAAATAGCCGTGCCTGTAAGAGGATGTGTATTGTTACAAATATTTCAATTATCGTCCTGAGCCTGACTCAGCAATATCGACTCTTCCAGTCAAGTAATTTTTATATCACCGCTAGTACAGGCCTTCCCACTCAGCGTAGTGAAACTCAAAAATTTCATAATTTAAAATAAGTTCAAGTAAAATTATACAATAAAATAAAGTCATTTCCTAGTTAAAATTAGTTCAAGTGAAATTACACAATAAAGAAAAATCATTTCCTCAATTGAGATAAAATCCAAGCGAAATTACACGACGAAGCAAAACCAGGTATTGTACATTTATTTTCTTTTATGTGTATCACCTCAAAGTGTTTAATGGTTCCGTCGCGTATCGCATCTCTTGGATTAAATTTCAATCATAATTAATTGTAAGCAATTTCGTGTATAGTTTGACATTTATAATATATGTGTTAAAATTCAATTATCATATTTTCATTTAAAAACAGAAACCAATCAAACTCCTTCCGATTCCAATCTAGAGGTTTTGTATGAAACTTGGATTGAAATTAAATATTAATTTAAATTACGCTAGGACGTAACAATATATAACTATAATTTTACTGTTATCATCCTAATTCAAAAAACGTGCTCATAATTATAAAATATTGTAATTGTAACTGAAAATCTCGTATTAAATTCTTTAATTGTCTCATATTTAAATTGTAAATCGTAATTTTCCTTTGTTTTCCAACATATATACATTTCTTTATATGGGGTATTCCATACTAAATCGACCACTTGCCCTTTTCTCATCCATTTTCACCCTTTGAAAAACGGTTGTGTGAAGTTTCACTAATTTTTTCTATTCAATCAAAAAAAAAATATAAATTAAAAAAAAAATGGCTATTTCATTTTCAGGTAGCCATAACTTTCTCCAAAATTGACCTTTAGGTACCTTTTTTATTTTTTAATTTTTGTTTTTGAATTAAATTTTCGAAAAATAGGCAAAAAAATTTATTATGATCGAGACTATGGAATAATTTTTAGTAGATTTCATAGAAATCTAACTATTGCAACGGTTCTCATGTCAGAATTTACAAAAAATTTTCATTGATCCTTACTCAGCTCGCCGAGCTGAGTCAGAAAACACTATTGGTTCAAAAGTTTATACATGTATGTATTCATATATATATATACGATATTGGCCTTGTGGGCACGCTCACTCTAACAATTCTCAACCGATCCTTATAAAACTCAGTATAAATATTCTACCAACAATTACTAAACTTAAGTTCTTAGATGAGCCAAATCGGTAGGTTAGTCTAGAAATAGAAGCCGATTGAAAATTTCAAAAAATTCCTAAAAATTCGATTTTTTTTGGTTCTCTCTTCAATAACTTTTGAATGCATCACAATTTTCAAATTTTGTGAATCGCATCTTATAGCTTATCAAAAAAGCTTCAAAATTTTTTATTACAAAAAGTTGGAATTTGAAATTTTGAAAAATCGGAAAAAAATGGATCCCATCGATTGCCCATTAAGGGACTAGGCTTAAAAGTTGGGGGATAATTGACAGTTTTTTAGAAAAAATTTTCAAGAAAATCGATCAGTACGTGTTTTTTGGAAATCAACATTTTAAAGTCAAAATTTGAAAATCTTATAGAAATACAGTTTAAAATTTTTTTTTGATTTTATATCCTAAAAGTGTGTTTGAAAACAAAAATTTTCAAAAAAAAAACGTCCCGATTGGCCCATTTTTCGCAAAGTTACAGACATTTGAAAAATAAAAAGCGATTTTTTTCAAAAATTGATATTTCGAAAACGGCTGGGCAAAAAAAATTGAAAAAAATCATGGAGGTCTTTTTCAATGGGTACTATAACATAAAAAATTTTCAAAAAAATCGGAGATGCAAAGGCAGAATGCTATCCGATTTGGCGTGGAATGCCCCATATATATATATATATATATACGATATTGGCCTTGTGGGCACGCTCACTCTAACAATTCTCAACCGATCCTTATAAAACTCAGTATAAATATTCTACCGACAATTACTAAACTTAAGTTCTAAAATGAGCCAAATCGATCGGTTAGTCTAGAAATAGGAGCTGATTGAAAATTTCAAAAAATTCCTAAAAATTTGATTTTTTTCGGTTATGTGTTCAATAACTCTTGAATGCATTAAAATACCGAAATTTTTTGTGAATTGCATTTTATTGCTCAACAAAAAAGCTTCAAATTCTATATTTATATGTTGTGATAAGCTATGTTATAACCTATGTATATCCCTGATTTTGACAGCGCAATAAATTTCGGTTTTTCTTAGATCTTTTCGAAAAAACTTCCGAATGCATCGATTTTTTTTATTTTAGTCGATACAATCTCAACGTTTATTTAGTAACCTTTAATTTCTGTAACTATTGGATCCATTTCACTAATTAAGTCACTTATTAAAGCTCATTTAAGTTGTCGAAAATTTGAGAAAAATTTGATTTATTTTGTTCTCGGTTCAATAACTTTTGAATGCCGTACATTATCTTGTGTAAATCAGATCTTAAAGTATATTAATTAGCTCTAATGTTCATACCTTCACATTCACTATCCATACCTTCTCATTTACTATAATCGTTTTTTTACAGAAAGAATAGCAAAATTTCAAAGAAACTTTTTTTATTAATTTATTCATTCTTAAAATTATGATAAAATTGTTGACATTCCCGTAAAAAATACAAGTTTACATAATTATTACATTTTATTTAAATTCCCTTTTGTTTTAATCTCTTTTTTGGCTCAATCAAAATCTTGTTATATTTTTTTGAGACGTCGATCTTTTCGTATCATTCTCCTATTTGAAAATGAAGACACATTATTATTTTATTTTACATTTGTGTTTGGTTTACTTTTAATAAAATTAATTTTTTTTCTCACATAATTTTTTTTGACGACTCTAGTTATTGTGACATATAGGCAAGTGTTGAATGGAAACTAAGTAGCATAAGTTTATATCTTGTACGATTTGATGAAGATCCTTATTTTGTTTCTCCAAATACGTCTGTTTTTCCAATTAAGTTTATCTGATTCTTCAACTGGTTCGGTAATGGGATATCTATGCTTCCTTAACTTGAATTGTCATAATGACCATTTCACTAAAGACGAAATTTTAGATTAGTTACATTTTACTTATAATGAAATTTTTTTCTTAATCTGTCGTATTTTTTTTTTTTTTTTTTTTTTTTATGTAACCATATTTCTCGTTCTGTATTTGTTAGAGCTTTTTTTTTTATTCCAATTTTTTTCTTATTTTGTTTTTATAAATATTTATGTTTCTTTCTCTGTATTTTTTTAATATTTTTTTTTATTTATTTCTTTTTTTTTCATTTTGTTATTTATTTTTTATAGGTCATTTTTAATTGAAAATCGTTAGCTTAATATTTTTAATTTTTTTCTTACCTAATTTTGTTTGATGACTGAAATTACTGTTACGTACCGGAATTTTATGAATGAAAAATAACTAGCATAAGTTGATATCTTTAACGATTTGATGGAGTTCCTCATTTTGGTATTCCACACAGAGACGGATTATATCCTTCTACTTTAATCAAAATTTTATTAATCAATCATTATTATTATTATTTATTACCGTTACTAGTTGCAATTTGAAACCTGATTATTTTTTCAGTTCACAATTAAACAATCCACCAAAATATTATAAAGACTATTTTACTGAACTTGATTATCCTAATGCAAAAATAAAATAATTTTTTAAACCTGCATCAGCTTTTTCATATCTACCCGTATTCAAACCCTTTAAGAGCGTATGAAGTGTTCTGTAATAGGGTTATCGGCCCCCCACCCAAGGTTTGCAGCGCCGCCAATATAAGTCGAGATTTAAAAATCGAACGTCACTACAATATCGATACATTTTAAAATTGTATGCTGGCGACATCAAGTGGATTTGATGTAACATAACAATTCGAATAACAAAAAGCAGTAAAGTTCAACTAAGTTTAGC
This sequence comes from Cotesia vestalis, assembly GCA_000956155.1. Lineage (NCBI taxonomy): Eukaryota > Metazoa > Arthropoda > Insecta > Hymenoptera > Braconidae > Cotesia > Cotesia vestalis. The sequence continues at coordinate 5,012 of JZSA01005926.1, forward strand.
AAGATGTCTCTTTTTTCTAGTAAGCAATTTACTATGAAAATAAGACATTTTAATTGCGAAACTTCTAAAATGATTTCTTTTTTAGCGCAAGTTTTACATAAAGAGTAAAAATCAAAGTAATTATTGATTTGAAACAAAAAATAAATAGTAGAAAAAATTAGAATAATTTTAAACTAACTAATTTTCAAGTTCGTTTAGAAATAGTTCTATCTGTTCTACTAATTTTTTATTAACTTCTGGCAGAAAAATTGATTCAGATAAGAAAATAATATAAATAATAAGCGTAATATCGAAAGCAAGCACGCAGGCAGACACACGATGAAAAATGTTGATGTAATAATGGATCCAAAGGTTTTATACAGCTTAGTGTGAAAAAGAGGTGTAAAATTTCCTCGGAGTGGATTAACTATCGTTGTAAAAATGTAAAAATTTAATTTTCTCTCATACAGAGAAAAATAAATTGAACGCATTATTTTGAATAATTATTCCACGGAGACATTTTCACTACGCTAAGTGACAACTTTGTTTATAGGTTACAAATAAATTACATTTTTTATGTGCACATTCAATAAAGCAGCATTGATAGTAAGCTTAAAAATTTGCTGCTATACACACTTCTAGCATACTATATTAACAAATTATAAAAGCGAATACGGAAGCATTTGAAAAGTGATTATATGTTGAAAATATATTCTATCGAAAAAATGAACCGTACTGACATCAAAACTAGAGTTTTGATAGCGTACACGCTATTGAATAACTCAAAGCAAGCCCATTACATTCTAAGAACGAATAACATTTTCAAAATATAAACATGACACCAAAAAAAGAAGCTACACATGTGTCAAAACTTGAAAATCTGATAACATACTCACTACTATCAAACTATAAGCAGGCTTAATAGTTTTAAAAACATGAAATAATTGTCCATGGCAAAAATTCCATCAGTAAAAAGCCGTACTTACATCAGAACAGAAAAGCTCGATGACGTACGCTTTTACAAAACTTATAGCAAGCTAAACAATTGTGAGTAATGAGTAGGACGAAGATTTTCGTAATTATTTAAAAATAAATAGTTGAAATTTTTTACATTACAGCAAAAATATTGATTAAGTTCGATTTTTAAAATAATCACCTGGCTCAAATGACTAAATACTGAAGCTTTTTTCTGCTTCCAAACTTAATTTTTTACTTGGTAAAAAAAATTTAAGTCTCCTCAAGCGAATTTAGCCCCCCTAGAATATATTCGTCACCGACTACGACGAAGTATCAAAATGGAGTTTCTAAAAAAATCACCTGGCTCACATGACAAAATACTGCAGCTAATTTCTGCTTCCAAACTTAATTTTTTACTTGTCAAGAAAATTTAAGTCTCGTCAAGCGAAATAAGCCCTCCAAGACAATATTCGTCACCAACCACGCTAAAGTCTCAAAATAAAATTTCTTAAATAATCATCCAGCTCAAATGACATAATACTATAGCGCAATTTTACTCTCAATTTCGCACTTTTAATTATTAAAAAAAATTCACGTCTCCTTAATACAAATTATCTCTTCCAGAAAATATTCGTCACCAAGCACATTCAAATCGCAAATTAAAATTATTAAAATAAATAGCTAACTCAAATGTCAGAATAATCTAGCTCATATCTGCTAGAAAAATATATTTTTTACGTGGTAATAAAAATTTTTACCCTGCAACGAGATACATACTTTTTGGTGCTCCAAACTTCCGAATTGATTTTTTTTTCTTGCTTTAGTTTCATCACTCTTCTTACCTGAAAAATTGTCTTTTTAGTCTTAACTCGATTAATTTTTTTAATTTTTACAAATCATCGCATTTACCTTGCTCTTGCCACCGCTTAAAATTCTTACCTTTTTTTTTACTTTACAAATAATCAATTTTGTCTAATTTATTCCTGATTTTTGATATATTTACTTTATCTCCATAGTTTCTAAGTTCAGTCTTGTCTAGATCTGGAATTTTGGCATAGTTATTACTTGGTTGGTTGGGAAGCAGCAAACAAGTCGATGGGAAAAAAGTCCGAAAACCTCCATGAAGGTCTCTCCAGTTCTACTCTTGCCGTAAAATATCTTCCAACCAGAAACAGCCCGTTTATCGATTAGTCTTCGAAATAGATAAGGATATAGCAATCAAACAGCGCCGGTGAAGTAGTTGCGCGTTCTTTGAACCTACTGGTGCTGGGACTCATTGTTAAAATTACATTCATTTTCTTCATGACTTGACTAATGCATTATTTTAGAAATCTTGCAGTTGAATCAAGCATCAATCTTTCCCGCTGCACTCTTTACTTGCATTGAGTTATCAGTTTTGTATACTTCTCGCCTTCGAAGAGACCTGGAATCTCTTCATTAGCCAGCGAAGTATTCATACACTCCAATAGTCTTGATTCCAATATATTGGAATCATCAAAAATGAAAGCTATCTTTTCATTATCGCACTCCGAGCGTCTTAGTACTACGGTGTATTTATTATAAATCTTTTATGTAGAAGATTGATAGCTCGTTAATCAAGGTGACTAACCTTGACTGAGTAGTTTTACCAGCTCTTAAGACTCGAATCAGTAGCAAATGTTCCTATTGCTACTAGAAAACCCGAAAGAATATCCTGCTTTCCAGGGACATAGTCCTTAGACTGTTAGTTGCTGTACAAAATAGGCCAAACAATGCTTTTTATTTGTCTACGTCTATGAAGTACTTAGTAACGACAATGTCGATGCTTTCATTAGTTTAAGTCCGTTCCGAGTCTTCTACGGAGTCTCAGCGCCACATGGGCCTACACACTCACCAATCTTTCTACAGACAAGTTGTTTAGCGGACGGATCGCCTCATAAATTGCTCAGACAATCTCATCATTTCTTTAGGCGCGTGCATATAGTGCGGCTGCATGTCCTGGTGATATTTTGACAATATTCGCTTTCAAATCCTGGATTTCAACATCACTTTGACGTTCGGTGCTAAGCTGAAACGCTCCTCGTTGGGCAAGTTCAGCAATTTGTTGTCGTCTAGTACAGTTCTTTCATTTTCTACCCACTCGGCGTCCACATCACCGTTTAACATTATTCACTGACATTTATCATCTCGTCTCAAACGTTGTGTATTATTTTACACAGGATTACGTGAGCAACGGCCTTGATTTCTTTAAATCACTCGAGAGCTTTTAATTAAGAGTACTTTTCACGCACTTGTTGTTCGGGAACCGCTTGATTCTATCATCAGTAATCCGTGGTTGAGGTTACAATTTGGTACACTTGTGAGACCTGGAAGAATATGATTCGATTATATTGGTTGATAAGGAATGTTGAATTGTTTTTTTTATATATTACATTTACATTTACCCCTTTTCATGCATTACTAATTATTGCATTAAGAAGCTTAAATTCATAAAATTTTTAATTTTAACGATGTCATAAAGACTCATAAAAAATTTTATTTGGGAATCGATACAATGCTTAGAGCCTGGATATACTAGGATCAAGAAGTTTTTTTTTTTAATTGAATTTTTTTATCATAATTAGAAAGAATAATCAAGACAATAACTCCGCCGGAACTACCCCTTAAGCCACCCCAAAAACTTAAAAATTTGGTAAAAAATTCGAAAAAAATAGTTCAAAGGATCGTTTGAAGCTGGGATTTCTTTAAAATACTCATTTCACATCCACACAGGATATAGTAACTAATCAAGACAATAACTCCGCCAGAACTACCCCTTAAGCCACTCCAAAGTCTTAAAATTTTATTAAAAAATTCAAAAAAAATAGTTCAAAGGGTCGTTTGAAGCTGGAATTATTTTAAGACACTCTTTTTACACCCCTACAGACTACAAAAAATAATCAAGCCGATAACTTCGCCGGAACTACCCCTTAAGCCACCCCAAAGACTCAAAAATTTATTAAAAAATTCAAAAAAAATAGTTCAAAGGGTCGTTTAAAGCTGAGTTTTTTTAAAATACTTATTTCGGATCCCTTCAGAATATAAAAAATAATCAAGACAATAACTCCGCCGGAACTACCCCTTAAGCCACCCGAAAGACTTGAAAATTTGTTAAAAAATTCAAAAAAAAATAGTTCAAAGGGTCGTTTGGAGCTGCGATTTTTTTTAATCACTCCTCTTACATCTTTACAGCCTACAAATGATAATCAAGACAATAACTCCGCCAGAACTACACCTTAAGCCACCCCAAAGACGTAAAAATTTATTAAGAAATTCAAAAAAAATAGTTCAAAGGGTCGTTTGAAGCTGCGATTTTATTTAAACACTCTTCTTACACCCCCACAGACTACAAAAAACAATCAAGACAATAACCCCGCCGGAACTACCCCTTAAGCCACTCCTAAGACTTAAATATTTTTAAGAAAATTCAAAAAAAATAGTTCAAAGGGTCGTTTGAAGCTACGATTTTTTGAACTACGCGGAGAACTATTTTACGTTATCAGATAATAATCGTTAGACTCTTAACCTTCCTGGAAGCTACTGATTAGCAACTATTAGCTGCTTTACTTATGTTGGTTTTTTCTACTGAAGATTTAGTTAGTATGTGATGGTGTTAGCCGAGCCAAAGAATTCAGAACTTTGCATATTACAAGACTCTTACGCTTTATATTCATGCAATTTCATTTTATTCTTTTTCATTGCTTGTTCTGCAGTTCTTTGGTCGTTACCCAGGACACGCCACGTGGAGGCCACCATATTTTTAATAATAGATATTAGTATTTATTTTGTTCGATCGATATGCGTCGATCGATTATTACTCGTCATTTTAAAATCCTTTATCAAGTGTCCCACCCTACTTTTTTTTTTCAATCTATTATCGATCTATATTCATTCCGACTATTTTTTCGGAAATATATTCGAATACTATTTCTAGTTATGTTAAAAAATTGACTTAATGAAAAATTTTTAACGATTTTATTACCCAAGATTAATATTCCCTAACGATTTTTGATTTTTTGTAGGTACTACTCGTTTCTATGTAAGGTAAGTGTTCAATGGTTTAATAACTTTGTTATAATGTTATATATCGTTGTTTTTTTTTTTCCCAATCTTTTGTTATTTTTCATCTGACCGAAGAAAACACAGTGTATTTACGTAATTACATTACGTATCATTGTTAATGATTCAAATTTCATCGTTACGTTTATTGCTAAATATTAAAAAGAATTATAACTAGAAAAATACACTCTTAGTCGCATTACTGCTGACCGAATTATAAATCAGGTACGTCTGTATTTAACTTTTTTTTCTTCCGAAAAAGTTGTTCTAACATTTTTTATTGTTAATACCTACAAAACGAGTATTCTTGGTCGCATTACTGCTGACCGAATTCTGAACTTATAGTATTTCGCTAATTTTTTTAATATTTATACGAACGAATAAATTTCTTGACTCAATATCTTAACCAATATAAAAATTATATTACATATTATGTTTTCTTGGTCGCTTTACTGCTGACTGAATTATCAATCAGGTACATCTTTATCCTGATAAAAAAAAAAGTATCGAGACATAGAAAAAAATATTGAAAAGTATTAGTTTTCTAGTCAATCCAATACTTTTCAATACTTTTTTCTTTTTCTCAATATTTTTTTTATTCAGGGTAGTTATTTTTTTCTTTATCAGAAAAGTTGTGCTATAATTTCTTATTCTCAATACATATGAATCTTGTATTCTTGGTCGCATTATTGCTGACCGAATTCTGAACTTACAGTATTTCTGCAATTTATTTAAATTAACTTTAAAGAAAGATCAAACTGTTAGTTTTTTAAATCTTTGTGTTACCTAAAAATTATTGGACGGTTAAATTATTCTTGGTCGCATTACTGCTGACCGAATTATCAATTAGGTCCGTTTATACTTAATTTTTTTTTTTTTTGAATTGTTTTGTTAATTTTTACTACTAATATCGGCGGAAAGAGTATTCTTGGTCGCATCAGTGCTAACCGAATTATAGATTAAAATTTCCTGCAGACAACTTATTTATTCTTCAGTGTAGATAAATAGAATAATTATGATTATTATTTTAATACGTTAACTATCTCATAATTATGATAATACGTTTATTTCATAATTTTATTACTAAATTTACCGTATTGATCTATAAAGGGAACTAATTATTGTTCTTAATTAATCTTTTTTCTAATGTTTTCGAAACTAAATTCTTGACACAAATTAACAATTGTGTTCACAATCTCTTATGTATCGTTCACATAAGAAACAACTTAAACTATCGTCTGCTATACTTTTCTCAACCTGAAGTTTTCGTACTGCGTCTGTGCATTTATTTCTCAAATATCTTTTTACACATTTTTGATGAATAACACGATGGCACAATCTACATGTGATTTCTCGTTGCTTATTTTTTTCATTAATGCGTGCTAAACAGTATAAACATTTGCTTGTTACACATTCGGAATTTTTCAAAATCTCCTCTGTTATATGTAATCGATATTTTTCCGGATCAAATTCTCGTTCAAAGTTTTTGTTCTTAAGTATGCATTCCATGTAATATGTCACATATGCCCCGCAACTTGCATCATCGTTCTGGTATGGTCGATCCTTACGCGATGATGTGATTGCCCACTGCACATTTTCTAATTTTTTCATGCTGGAATTTTTTTGGCAATGCTTGAAATAATCTGTCAGTTTTTCCTGAACACGCTCCATTTTTTCGCCAGTATGTTCATATGGATCTAACAGCTCTAAACTCTCATTTTTTGTATTGATTACAAGTAATCTCCAGTGATTGAAAAATACGTATGGCATCAAAATTAAATTACCTAAATTAACTGATGGACTCAATATTTTCATCTGTTTATTCTATCGACTCTCTTCTGTTCTACCTAAAATCGAACCGCCCATATCAGTTGGCAAATATGTGATATAGTCATTATCTTTAATCAGGTTTGCAATGTAGACATCTATTGCTTGTCCATCTATCCAACCTTTGTTGTCGATTACTGAGTGCATCATCTTCAAATTAATATCATACGTTTTAAATATTGCAACTTGTTCTTTGGCGAATTCGAAGTGACCGATGTTTATATTTTCAGTCTCATGGTTTTTGTAGTAATTAACATCACCAATGAGACCGTTTTTCATTACTTCAATTTGTTTATTTTTTACTTTTTCACAAAAATTGTCGACACTCTCTTTTGCAATGACTTCGTTGCTGCCAAAATCGTTATTTTCACGACTACTTTCAAGATTTTCAACATTATTTGTTTCATCTGATAAATTTAGCATTTTCGTATTCGAAGAATCTTTTTTTGGGCATTGTAAGGTTCGATCTAGTGGATTTTCACAACCTTCAGAATCAGAAGAGTTTATCATTCCTTGCTTAGATTCAATAATTTTTTTTCTCTGCTCCAGTGATATGAAGCCCTCTCCTTTCCTGTTATTAGTTGTTTTTTTCGTAGAATCACTAACATTTCCTTCACTACTACTTTCATCATCTGATGGATGTAGTGCTTGTCTAACATTAGAATATTTCTTGCGGCTTTGTTGTGTAATATTTTTTTCTTTTTCAACAATTTCGGAATCAGACGATTCTACTGATTCGCTATCTGGATCATGAGGTTTACTTTTTTTCGTGACTTTTTTCGTCTTTTTACATTTATTTGTTTTTGTTTTTGATGTTGTTTTCTGTCTGCCATTTGCTTCTTTGGTAATTGTTCTACTTTCATCAGTAGTCTTATTTCGTTTCATTGGGATTAAGTCTTTACCTTCCCTGTAAGTTATATTTCTCTTTTTTCTTTGTTGTTTTTTAATATCTGATGCTTTTCGGCCCCACGGTGCATGCACTAACGGATTAGACGCAGGTTCAGGATCCATTAATGTTTCACTGATTTCAATTTCGGGATTTTCTTCTCTTAGTGATAGTCGATTTTCATTTACTCGGAATTTAACATTCTCTATTAAAATTTTACATAAATTTGTTACCGTCCATTTATTAAAACCTCTTAATATCGAGTGGTCATATTCATATATGTAATCATTTACAAACCTGTTTACACCCAGCGACATATTTAATTTTGATGGACCTTTTAAGATTTTTGTAACAAATGGTAACCATGGAACAAAATTTTTCATTAAATATTCACCCACATCAGGTGCATACAAATGATTACTTACTTCGTCGATTTGTTCTTCTTCATTACTTACAGCTGTTTTTCTTGCGATCCAATTTGGATTTATTTTTTTGTGAAAAGGAGATTTTAATTCATCTGGACAATCACTTTCGTATTTATTTAATATTCTCATGTTGTTTCGGAGTTCTTTCCCACCAACTGATAATTCACTAGCTCTTGCTACAATCTCTTCAATCATTAATTTGTTTTCCTTTATTTGGTTCTCAATTATTATTACACTTTGTCCTATTTTTTCTTCACTTTTGTACAGCATTATTTTGAACAAATCATTTATGATTGCTTCAATTTCTTCCGAATCTCGACACAAAGTTAACAGGGTTATACTTTTTAAGTAAAAAACGTGTGCCTTTGCGTTAAGAGAATATGGATCTAAGTCCACTGATATCTTTCTCATAACTGAATCACTACACACATGATTATTGACATATTTGGTAAAGGATCTTCATGTGTTATATATTTATATACATCCTCTACATATTTTATGACAGATTGTTTATTCCATGCCTCCACTATACTCTGTATCAATTGCCATTTCCAATCAATAATCAATACACTAAAATAGGGCCATCTACGTTTCTCTTCAAATACAAATGTCTTAAATTCTATCCAGAATTGACACAAAGACTTTTCTCGATTATCCATAGTAACCAATTCTGCGATAGGCATTTTTGCTTTTGTACCTTCATACAGCAAGGCGTAATAAAAAATATCACCAATTCCTAAGAATTGTGGAATGACGCAACCAGCCAACGTTGCACATACGTACAGAACTACAGGCAGAGAAGATGCATCAACAATCTCTAGTTGACTTTTATTATACATATTTATCCTCAATGGCAACCCAATACTTGGCATTGGAGAATCGCTTTGCTTACCTAAATTTACGTATAATTCGACTATGTCATAATATTCCGTACAATACTCGTCTGATTTTTGTTGTTGTTTGTCTTCTCAGCGAATTTTATAATAAACATTCATGGCTTTTACTTCTCCTGTATTTCCTCTCCAATACATATCTTCATTGGTTGTTTCGATATCTTTATAATAAACATCTCGAACTGAAGATATTATCAAAGTTTCTTTCATTGCTGCTCGCTTATCTCCTTTTACTTGTGAGAATTTTCGATTTTTTGTTTGAAAGCAATAAAGAGATATTTCTTTATCACACGAACAGTGAATGTCATAAAAGCGATTGTCATTTATCAGCCTAAGAAATATATCATATCTATAATTTGCATCATGAGCCTTGTTTTTACAAAATCCATATAATACCCAGTGGTTTCCTTTATTCTCCCGAAATGTTCCCTGCAAAAAGAGAGGGCAGTCACATTTCCACGTGAACATGAGTCTTGTGATTTCTTTTCTTGTTAGATTTCGATCTATCTTTTCTGTTTCAATGCTTTTTGCATCCACCAAACTTTGTCCAATTTTTATTTTATATTCTCTTTTGATATTATTCTTAGACTTTGGATGAATTTTTCGTTTGGGGTTTGGTTTTATCCTTTTATTTAACCCAGATTGATTTTTAGTTTCAGAATCTACTTCACTATTATCTTCCGATGATTGAGGTGACTCTTCCGCAGATGATTCCATTTTTGAATGGTTATCGCTGCTTGTCAAATTTTCCGTGCGTTTTGGAGAATTTCCTTTGTCACTGTCCTCCTTTGTGAGAAAGTTCAGTTTCATTAGTTTCAGATTTTTCTAAATCTGATTCCTCCATTTCGTTTCCTTCTGCTATTTTTTCACAGGACCTGAATGGTTCGATTACTTCATGATCATCGTCTTCCTCAAAGTTAAAAATGTCATATTGTGCAGGCTTCTCCAACATTACAGGGTTTGAAATTCTTCCGATGGATTCTGAAACTTTTGCTTCAAGTTCCTCATTAGGACTAGTGTCGTTTGACTTTATTGGCTGGACCAGTGATTTTGTTTTATCATGATCGAATAACCCTTCCGAATTTGTAATAATGTCATCATCAACATTTAGTCCAGTACCTGTACTCTCTTTATTCTCTTTCAAAACGTTAATATGGCCGTCAGTCCAAGATCCCGTAAATAATAAATAACCGAATTTTTCAGTACTTATCGTTGAATTTGTCAATGGTGAGACCAATTGATATTTATTACCGACTTGGTGTAATATTTCTAAATTAATTTTATACAACCTTACAATAATTGCAATTTCAAATGCAGTACCGAACTCTCCATCACTTCCCATGCACGCAATATAACTTTCTTTATTTTCAAAAGGATCTCGGTTAGCTGCCATACGGGTAGCGTTCAAGAGCTCTACATTGTCTTCCCAATTATTTACAACAAAATGAACAACATTTTGCCGAATTGGCTTGTACTGCTGCTGATCATTATGGAGTAAATAAGCGCAAGCTCTAAATGCACAGTTCCCGTCTTTTACAATTTCTTCTGTTGTGAAGTTTTCAATATTATACTTCTTAGAGTCTCTATCGTCAATTGAAGTATAATTTTTTGTTGGAACAAATTTTTTTTTATCACTTTCTGCTTCTTGCACTGTAGAACCCACAGATATTATTTTTTTTATTCCATCCAACTCAGCGTTGTTTATTTGAGATTCACTAATGATTCGACATTTTGTCACCGCTTCATCACTACTTACCGAAATTGAATTAATTAAAGCTATTTTACTTTCCGCTTCGCTGCAAGATTTTTCGGACAACTGGTCAAGTTTGGTACTACCTACTTTGATAACTCCAACAACATACTCCTTGACTAACTTTTTCGACCAGATGTATCGCAAATGACTCTTGAACTTGTTGTCGTTTTTTTTTTTTCAATTTGTCGCTGATCTGCAATATTTTTAATTTCATACCGAATTTCAGTAACTATTTTCTAGATGCATTTCATTTATTTACTTCTCTCCTCTATTAATATCTATCAAAGAAAATGAGCTTCGAGCAATAGAAAAATTATAACGTACTCCAAACAAGAGAATTACCGCATATGGTAGACACTGAATCTAGTGAGATACTGTTTTTTTTTTTTTTTTAACAAATGAAGCTTATCGTCAAAGTTTATCCTCATGAAATAATAAATAAAACAAAACAAATCGAAAAACAATAAGATATTTTACCTATTGAATATTTTTCAGCAAATTAATTTTTTAAGTGATGTTTTAATCATTTAAAGATATATTTTGTGATGTAGGATGATTAATTAGGGTATTTTCGAGTTATTGTTATTTTAAATTTGATAGAAATAATTATTTTTGTTAATTATTTTCATTGTGAAATTATTTTGTAAAAATTATTATTTTGACAAATGTTATTTTTTTTTCTAAGTCCCGACCAGGATTAGTATGAGAATGAAATTTTGTTTAAGAAAAATGTAATGTGTGAATCTGTTGACAGATATTTCGGCAAAACCAAATTCATTATTGAATAAATTTAATAAGAACTTAAAAGATTTTCCCAATTTTCCATAGTTTCAAATATGCCACTAGGTGGCGAGAATTTCTCACTTGACTAGACTAGCCAAAAAATTGTTAAAAGCAATTTTTATTGACGGAAAAGTCAACCAAGTTTCCCAGTGGTTGTAACCTTCCCGGTAGGTGATCGTGAGCCGTGTAGGTGGGAACGAGAAGGATACTCTCCACTCGTTCTCCGGGTAGAATTTAGGACCCCCAGGGTTGACGACCAGTCACCCTGGGGGGGGGGGGGGTTATGTAGGAACTGGTTGTGTATAGACCGCGTTTTGAGTTTGGAACCGTGATTACCGACGTGTATGTTTTGAATAGAATGTTATACTGTATTAGGTTATATTGTTTATATTGTATGTTGATTTCGAACCGCGAATATGTGCGTCAAAAGTGTTCTTATGTATTGTTTATATTGTTTAAATTTTGACTATATTGTTTATAATATTGTTTAACATAATTCAGGTCAATAAACAGATTTTCTTTCTTTAATTTATTAATTAAAATGAAGTGTTTCGTTGGTGTATTTAGCTAGTTATTTTGATATAAATCCCCGTTTATAACCCTGGACTCCGGCGAGCAAATTTCGAGTCGGAGATTTAGTAAAAAATTTGGAAATGTTAAAAATAGAACCCGTTACAATTTGAAGAATTCTAAAGAAATTTACTTTAATTCTTCTCTTTCAATTGTACTATTTAACGAAGATTGTACTCACAATAACGATAAATAAAAGAAAAGTATGAAATAAAATTTCAATCTTGTGTTGTAATAAAAAAATTAGGAAAACGGTTGACCCTGAAGGCTATCTCTGCAACTTTCCCCTACTTTCGTAGTTAAGCGCTCGAAATTGCACTTATTTTTTTGAGCTCTTCGAGCTCAAAAATCTAATTTTCGTGTAGTTTTGCACTCTCTATGTTGCTCTGTGTTATCGCAAATTATATCCTTCGTGCAATTAACAATATGATAAAAATCTAATTAGTCAACAGTGAACAAAATAACGCATAAATCTAACAATTGTAATTAATTTTTGTTTCATTTTAAACTTTGTTATTTTTTCAAATTTGTAATAATGTTGAATTAAAAAATTTTCTATGAATAATGAAGTGTGCGAGTTGATTAATTGATTAGTTTAAATAAAAAATTTTGTTCCGTTATTAATTCATTAATTTCTTTTTTCCTCCTTTCGGCCGTCTGTCACTTCGTTTTTGTTGAGTTTAGAAAAAAAGTGGACATAGGCAATATTGTAGAAAATTTAATTTTCTACCAGATAGTTGATAGCAAATTAAAAAAAAAAAACAATTTCTATGGGTGTTTTAAAAATGAAATAAAAAAAATTTAACAATGTTATTTAAATGGGAAAGGGAAAGGAGACCCCATCTTTATGCCTGTTCAATTTTCGAGATATTGAGCTCAAACTTTAGGAGAATTTTTTTTTTATATTGAAAAAACTTTAACGATGTTCATTGTATTGTTTATATTCATACTAGATCAATAAATAATAGTTTACTGTTTAATGGAAATATTTATCTGATGTTTATTTAAATTATCACGACGTTTCGTCGGTTTCCTGACTTCAACTTTTAGGATATATTTAATTGAAAAAACAAAAATAAATGTTTTTGTACTTTATAGATTGTCACAAATTTTGTTTTCAATTCATATCTTTAATATGCTATGAAATGTTTATAGTGTCAAATTTTGATCGAAGATCAATTCGAAGAACCTGTTTTTAGAGTTGCGTTTTTCATTACAAGCTTATCTTCTCTAGACTAATTTAATTTTTCAATAGACATGTCGATATTTTACATCGATCGGAATCTCACTTTTGTAAGGTAAAAAATCCCTCTGTTGGCCAGTTCTAGCAGTGTAAGCAGACTTTTTTTTCAATGTATATTAAAAATATAACAACTGATTAATGGTAAAAATAATGATATAACCGTGGAGCTGATACATTAAGCTTTTGGTGCAAAAAATTAGTTTATAAATAGTCATCCGAAATTTAAACCAATAACTTAAAATACCGGAACTTTCTTTTATATTTCTGTATAATATAACAAAAATTGATTACAGTCTTAGTCATAAAGTTGCTTCAATTTTAATTATTATGTTTCGTAGTTTTGTTATTAACGAATTATGTATATTCTTTTCTCTTAAAAATCACTACATTTTAATAAGATAATGTTCAAAAATATACCCTATGAAAAGTTGCAGATAAACCATTATTAAATTTTAAAAATTGATCATGTACCTAATTTTCCATTAATTGCTTTATCATAATATGATATTATTAGCAATGAAGCTAAATAACTTACTCATACCTACATAGTACACAGGATTTCTTACTAGAACTTTTATACGCGCAGGTGCTTAGTATAAAGTTACCACTGTACACTATCCTACACTTCACTTTACTTTGTGTGCTTTCACTTACTGCTTGTTTTAGATAGCAAACGCATAGGTTAACTTCCTAATCATATAATATTAGAAATCGTAAAAATATATCGCTTATGAATCATAATTAAAATGTTTTCCAGAATAATAATCAATTAAAACTAATTGTCCTGTTATGATTATTTGTAACTCTCAATCGACATTGTGTTCAACTGAAATATGTATAAATTCTATAACTATGGTATTTATTTCTTCTCAGCGTCGTTTTTCTTAATTTTTTAAATGAACTATCGAAAGACGAAAATACATGATAAGTATTTTGTTTGTAAACTTTTCAATGCAGTTGATTTTTTTATTATACTTAATTTAATAGAAATCTAAAAGTTTTTTAAATATTTATAACAGTTACATTTTTATCAAAAAGGAAAAAAAACAAATTTCCACCTATAGAAGTTTTACGAAAATTATAAGTGCAAACTTTTAAAAATATTTTTTTTTACAAAAATTCATGGGTTCTGAAAATCTCAAGAATTATCATTGTCTACAAATATCAGCATTATTTTAATTTGTATACCCAAAAAAATTATTAAGTGCTCATAGATAGTTCACTATTGTATATGGGATATTCCATGCCAAATCGACCAGTCTTGAACCAGATTGAAGTTTCTTTTGAGAAAAAAAAATAAAAAAAAAAAAATGACATATTTTGAGAAAAAAACGATTTTACTCGAAAAACACGAATATTTTGTCGAACTTATCGTATTTAATTTTTTTTTTGTATTTATTCAAAAAGTACATTTAAAAACAAAAATTTTGAAAAAAAAAAAGTACTCAAAGGTCTATTTCCAAAAAAGTTATGGTTATTTGAAAATGAATAAGCCATTTTTTTGAAAAATTCATAACTTTTTTTGGGTTCGATAAAAAAATTTGAAAAAATTCTCAAAAATGTTTTTCAAAAGGTAGAAAAGAATAGAAAAGTTTCAGCTAAATCTAAAGGGGTCGGGTTCAAGAGTGGTCGATTTGGCATGGAATACCCCATATATTATTAAATATTTCTATTACTTGCTACTTAAACAGCATAACAATATTTAATGTGTCAACCATAGTAATGAATGTGCGTGTAATTCGGTAATTATGAAATGAACAAAGACATTACATATATCGATTCCATTACATTACATTTATCGATCATAATTGAACGATCATTTTTCAATCAGAGGACACTTATAGATTGAGGCATTAAAAAAACCATTGAAAAAACTGAATGTTCATTATTATGAAAATGTATTATGAAAATAAAGTTAGCCGACATCAAAAAGTTTTTAGAATTCTTTTTTCATTAAAAAAAATTATAAAAAAAAATAAAAATAAATTTTCATTTGTAAAAAACTTGAAAAATTATAAATGCAATTTTTAACGAACATTGTTCAGTTTTAATATAATAAATTAAAAAATTAAAAACGTCGGTTACCTTTAGTATTGAAACATAATTAATATTAAGTTAGCCGACATTTAAAAATTTTTAGAATTATTTTTCCATAAAAAAAATTATTAAAAAAATTTTTTTTTAGTAAAAAACTTGAAAAACTATAAGTGCAATTATGAAAAAAAATTTTCTAGTTCTAATTTAATAAATAAAAATAAAAAAACAAAAAATTCGAAACGTCGGCTAACTTTAGTACGATACCATATTATGTGAATATTCTTACCTTGCCGAAAAGAATTTCATCAATCTTCGAAGTGATTGAAAAATCACTAACTTCACTAGCACATTTGATAATCGCATCAATATATTGTAACGGGAGTATTTCGCTCTCCTCCAATTGGTCACCCCTTTTCTTTTGAAATGGGCGCCACTGGGATTTTAGACTCGGTGTCCCAGAAACCGGGGTAGCATGAGAAGGAAAGATCGGGTCGTGAAAAGTTCGAGAAGGCTGCAAATAATACTGGAGAAATTATTATTATCAATAAAAGTATTTATTCAATTTCACGACAACAATTAACAATATTTAAAAACAACTTACAAAGCTAAACTTAATCGTGAGAACCTCTCACCTACGTTGGCCCTTTACCAAAATCTTACAACAAAAATTTCACTTAACTTCTAAATCATAGATCATTACGCATCTATCTTCTATCCTCTTTTTTTCTAATTTTAGACCATTACGCGCCTTATTTAGACCATAACGCGTCTCAATTTTGGACCATTACGCGTCTCAACTTTTGGACCATTACGCATCCCAGCTTAACTCTAATGCAATCATAGACCATTCCGCGTCTAGATTTCGAATTTCTAATTCCAAAAGGGAAACAAACTCCTTAATTATTCAATTTTCAAAATCGCTAACAATTAAAATTTAGTTCAGATCTTATTATGATCCCCAATTTCTACAACAAATTTATCATAATTCTATCAGTGGTATTCAAATTTGATCCCTCACAAATTTCTTACTAATTACTTCATTTCTTATAAAATTTATTTAGCACTTCCAAAATCAATTAACATAATTAAATTTGGCTACTGGCCTAAGTTTAACTTTTCTAATAAATTCCTAAATGACTTAATACAAAATATTGCTCATCGAACCTACTGGAAAAGTTCACATGAACTAACTACGTACTCCCTTTTCTTATTGAAATTTTCTACTAAACAAAACTTATAAATAAATTTTATTATAGCCAAAAGGCCTGTAATGAATTACTAGTTAAATTAATGGCCTTAATTTTATAATATTTTTAATGACAAAACTAGCAAATTGACCCTGACTGATGAAATTCTCTAAGTACGAAACTTGCTAACACAAGATGACCGCTCGAAAATTAAATTTTAATTATTTTGGCCTCTTAATAAATTTAATAACTAACTTGGCCTAAAATAACCAAAATTACCTGAGACCTGATTTGGTGCTCCAGCGATGAGACTTTATCCAACAGAGAATGGCAGGATCAGCTCCCCTGCGTTACTGACTTTCAAGGCTCCAAAACTCGCGTCCCAAAATTGTATTTTCCAGCTTCCAAGATTTTATCCTTAATAATTTATGCTAGAAAATCCAGCAATCAATTATCTCCAATAAAACAACCGCCAGCCTAATGGCCTAACGACAAGTAAATTTTATCAAAATTACAGGATAATAAAATACAATCGCTCCGTTCCACTCGTGAAGCCTTAAGAAATCAACTACTTACTTAAAATTCGGAAAATCCCACGCTGGACCAGGTTACACCTACGTGTTTACCAAAATCTCTGTTGACACAACGACCGGCATTTTTATAACCTCCTCCTCGTGCTCTAGAACTTTCCTAATGTTTCTCCCCGCGCTTCATTTTCCGGGGACAGTGGTGGGGACTCAGCGATGCGCACGACCGGTGACGAGTCGTACAACTACTTTGTCGCGCTCCGAAGGTAAAAAGTAGCTCTTACTCACCGCTATACGATAATAAAAATTTCAAAAATTCAAATTCCCTGTCACAATATTTTGAATGTTTTTTTTTAACGTTTCTATCGACATTTTGAAACGCAATTAAACAATATTTTTATAAGATAAACAAATAACTATTAAAGTATAAACTAGACCAAAGATAAAATTTTGTATGGGAAAGTTAATAAAGACATCAACTCAATAATTGTAACCTAACAAATAAAAACCTAATACCAAATAATTACCAATATTATGAAATTGAAATATTATTGAAGTTAAATAATTAAGAAAAAAATTAGATTGTAAAAATATTTTTACACACTTAAGTGACTAAACAAAGCTAAGCTTCTAAAACAAATGAGTTCTCAAAGAAATAATATACTTTTATTAGCAATACGAATTATTTTATTTCTTAACAAACAAACTTCTTCTATCTTCTTGATTAGTTACGGTGCTATAAAAAACCAATAAAAAGTTCCTAAAAATTACATCTAGTTCCGTAATTTTTCGACGCAGTGCTAAGGTAGCGTTACAAAATAGTACGAATATTTAAAAGTCTAAATTCATCTTTTGTTGATGATCAATGAAAAAAAAAATTTTTTTCTCAAAATAATTATGATTATGTTATGTCCACCCCAAAATTTTATTTTGAAATTTAAATCACCCGGGCAGATAGAAGACTTCTCTATGCGCGAAAGCCACAATAAAATATAAGCTACGCGACTGCTGGTTGACTAGCGGGGACTTCTGCAATCTCAGGACCGCGAGTATTTAAAAAGGCGATCAACAGCCAATGCCTGGTCTTTGAGCAATTGAGACGAGTTCAGACTCGGTTCAACCGGCAGGCCACGTGTTAGTTTTAATCATTTAGAGAACCGGAATCTCAAAGTTCTAATTTGCTCTGCACTTAGGCAAGAATCCGGGCAGTAAGTTTAAACATCTCTAAAAAGCTACATTTGCGCACTTTACCTTACGGGGGACTGGAGGACGTTAGCTCAATTAAATCACTAAAATTCATTGAAATAAATTACATAAAAATCAATTTGTGAAAGTGTAAGTTCTAATTTTTATAAATAAATCTGAATAAAAGTGGAATCAGTTTTCAACAAGTTCATTTTACAAAATAAGAAGCCAGTAATATAAGCAGCCCAAATCCATCCTACTCCATCCGCTGCGAGAACCAACCAAAGGGCCCAATCAAGGAACAGGCGCTAACAGCTGCCCTTAAACCACGGATCTGACCATCACTAAAGTTCCTGCAGAGAGTAAGTACATCCACTCATATAAATATCCGTCAGTCTCAAACGAAGGCGTGGTAAGTTCGTATGTCGAAAACGTCCCACATAAATAATTAAAACAACGGAATTAAAACCTCCGTTGCGTATTCTTTAAACCGTTAGTCCAAACCTCCACCGTTTACGCTACCGCTCTAAAAACGTCCTTGGACATAACATAAAGAACACTGGTGGCAGCGGTGGGATTCGAATACGAAATTATTTAACTTTTGTTTGAGAAAAAATTTTAATTCTAACAATTTTCGTTCGCTACTCATTCATTCTAAATCGAGTGAAATTAAATTCAGCGTGTAAAGTAAATTCAAGATATTATTTCATTTAATCTTGACATAAAATTCAATTTTATTGTAGAACGAATCTCGAGTCTTACAAAATATTTTCTCTTATATTTCGACATATTTTAAAATTTATAGTTGCAAAATTTCCTTTAACCGGAATTCCTTTTTTTTCAAAAGGTTATAAAACTCAAATAATAATTTTTTTTCGCAATCGGTTGCCGACCTTAGCGTACTTTCTTTAGACAATCAAATATCGCTGACGCGTCTATATCCGAGTTGGTTAATACCAAACGGAATTCGCAATCGCAACTCCTGTTAGCAAAATTTATTTTAACTCGGTATTGAGAAATAAAAATTAAAATACAATTTTTTTTTGCTAATTAAGCAATATTAATATTAAATTTTATTTATTTCGAAATTTTGAAAAATTTTTTTCTATCCCTTACACTTACACTACATTTTACGAGAAGGGTGCTGCGAAACTAGCACCTTCTCTGACAAAACTCTCACAGAAGTTTCCTAGTTCTGGAAAGGTGCTTTAATTAGCACTTTCCTTTACGAAAGAAGCTCTCATACTCGTCTTGCTCATAATATAATATATGTAATATTTGTATAATAACTAACAAAATTGTAATCTCCTATCGTCGAACGACGGAATTGTAATTTCGCGATTCCTAGTTTTCAAGTAAATCTATTTTTTCGGGTTAAAACCTATATAAAAAATTTTTTCGAGGTTCTGGAAGGTCGATGGGAAAGAGTAGACGGTCGGGCTATCGATACCATCTGAAAAAATTACATTCCGATTTCATTAACGGCAGAATATACCACCGCCCTCTTATCGAAACTAGATATTGGGAGGAAGACACGGAACCCGCGAAAAAGGTAGTCGACAATAAGGCTAGCGGTCCGAAAGTCCTAGAAAACGTTAAGGCAACCCCGGAAATTTACAAAAAAATATTAAAATTTCGACAACCCCAAAACCCTAATAAGGCTCATCTAAACCCATCTACACGACCAAGTCTAAATCCCCATTGCAAATAGATTTATCCGAAAATCTAAACCTTATCCCTTCTACCTTTAATACCATTCCGAATTACACCTATTAATTTCCTTTAAACTCTTGCTTGACCTTCTTAACTAAGCCAAATATTTAAAGTCTAACATTGAATAGTCAGTCTAACACGTGACTTACTTATTTAAATCAGTTAAAATTTTTGTTGGCATTTAAATCGTCTCTTATTTCAACCGTAAAATTGTTTACTACAAATTCACTCTATCGACTCTTCCTTGCTTACACTACCGTACGCGACATTCCGTAACACAATACACCCGCGATAACTAATCATTCTTTCGTGTCATTGTACTCTACAGCTGTTGACCTACTTACCTAGTGACCGAATAAAAATACATCGCGATTTAAATCAAATAAATTGAAACTTTCTTTTCCTTTTTTTTAGTTCCTCGAACAAAAACTCCCTTGTAACCCTTCCTTAAATATATATCTTATACAGTACATCTAAATTTAGGCCGACTTAACCATACTATAATCGTGGAACTGTTTGAGGACGAATCCGGAACGTTTTTCGTGCCTTGCTCTAACGATTTCCCGTTTGGAGCAATGAAAAGAAGAACCTTCCGCGTTGATACCTCTATAACCGAGGAAAACCTCAATGCCCAAATTCAAACTCTCGCTAAAGAATTACATGATGCGCTCCCATATTTTAACGGAGAGGGTCCAACCGCATTAAAAGATTTCGAATTATTTGACGTAATAGTAAGAAACTGGTTACCCAGCATTCCAGCCGATAACCAGGGTTTTTTCGCACGCCGTGTAGCCCAAAAATTATATGGACGAGCCAAAAGATTAATCGAACATGCAGAACTAGCTTCCGTTGAAGATATTTTACTAATCTTAGGGCGAAAATTAAAAAGAGGCGACCCATATACCACGTGGCAGAAAAATCTGGCTGCTGCGGCTCCAAAAGAATATGAAAATATCGAAGATTTCTATTTTCGGTTAAGCGAAATGGTCCGGCGTATCGAACTTAATGCTCCCGAAGATGATAAGGCCGTAGTAAAACGAACTTTTGAAAAAACAGCGGCCACTACTTTTTACGAATATTTACCCGACTTTTTACGATGCCTATGTAAAATGAAAAGGGCCGAAGCCTTAGACGACATGTACAAGGCCATCGAAAGTGACGCTTACAGAAGACCAGACCGTAGACGTGCAATGAGAGACGACGGAATCATACCGGGCGAATCTTTACCGCCCTCAGTAGAATTTCATAGACGAACGGGACAAGACGGTAATTGACATTACCCACAGATGCCGAGATCTTCTCGCGACTACGATGACCGAGGTAATTATCGCGAATTGCCCCGCACGTTATCATACTACGAATACAGACAAGCCCCAGAGACATTCACTCGTAGACCAGTACATCCGACAGACTACTATGAAGACCCATATCCTGACACTTATGAAGAGAATTACTACGGTCCAAATTATCAGAGGGAACCGGAGACCTTAGGCTCCACTTTCGCATTCAGAACCGAACAAAACCCACAATATACCTCGGAATGAACGGTCCAACTGAAAGAGCAGTTCGTTTCGAAGAAGACGAAGATTCTGAAGAAGCCAAATTACGACATAAAAGGGACCCTTCGATAGTCTGTAATTGTCCCTTTTGCCCTAAGGGAGAACGCCGAGACGCCTACGACCCTTTAAACGGGACGGGCGCTCGTCAACAGGAGGCAATGACGAGTATGCCCGTCCCGTCTCCGATTACACCTTCAAGGAACCCCAACTATTATCAACAGTACAAAAGGGGCCCATATCGGGGTTACTAAAATCAATATCCCCGATCCATACTCCAAAACTCCCAGAGGCCAGACCTAGAACATCAACTGGAAATGAACGAAACGATAACTCACCCGAGATTGGAAGAACAACCCGATCCAAACAATGTAAAACCCCTATCAGCACAGCAGAACCCGCCATTGATGACGGCAGGAGGATTACGAGCCCAGGGAAATTCAAACCAAAATGTCTAACGACCGGAAAAGGCCCCACGGTCTACATACGAAGCCCAGCATTTCGTAATGGAGAGGTAAATGCACTCCTGGACACCGGCTCCGACCTCAACTTACTCTGCATCGAAGAACTATGCGACGAGGTCCTCTGTAACATCGAAAATGTAGGAGTAGTAGGAGGCATCGCTACTAGCTCAATGCCCATAACCGGTTCAATAAACTTAAAAATATTCGGAGCAAAAATTACTTTCCATCTTGTACCGGAACCACCCGGAGGTTATAAAGCCATTCCAATCAATTCTTTATTCAGGAACGCGTAACCATCTCGTTTTACTGGAACACC